>CAOJBJ011264923.1:0-26809 GCA_948291685.1 Euphorbia celastroides | reverse complement strand
TTGTGACTTTAGATTTTGTTCCTCAGCTTGACTTCGCCCACTTCTTGCCCTAATTCCTCAATTCGACTGGTGCAAAACCGAATTCGAGACACTGTAGAAGAGTCCTCGCAATCTGAAGATTTGAATTTCTGATACAATCTTCCGTTTGATATCAAATTATTTGAGGATGTGGATTGATATTTCCGTTTTTTGAACTTGAAAATTCTTTACAGATCACCTGGCAGTGGCTTCCTTTTACAAACTCTGCTCGTAAAGATAATCTGCAGCTTTGCCATTGGGTAGGTTTCTTACCTAGTGAAGCTTCTTTGTGGGTTATTATCCACTGTTCCTTTTGTGGTGTGTTAATTTTGCATTTCTCTATGATCTGCAGGTCAAAGTTGTTACTGGCATTCCGCCCACTGGTGACTACTTGTTTGCCAAGTATAACAAGGTATGGATAAGATTGTCTTTAGATTAATGTGTATTATTCTACAATAATATCTCCATAACTAATATATTTTTTTTTATTTACTTGCATTTTTATTGAGTGCAATTGCTTCTGTACTTGTTAACATGTGTGCAGTCTGTTGATATTGTCAAGTATACAGATGAAGAGTATGGCAAGTATTTGACTGATCCTGTAGGTTGCATCTATCCATCTCTTTGTTGTTGCTATGTTGTGTTTTTCGGGCTTGGTGATTGGTTTTTTTACTTGTTATAATTAAGTATTCTTTTATATTTCCTCTTAGACGTGGACCAAGGGAGAAACAGATCAATTGTTTGACCTATGCCAAAGATTTGATCTCCGGTTTGTTGTAATAGCTGACCGATTCCCGACATCACGGAACGTGGAGGAATTAAAGGATCGATTCTAGTGGTACTTCTATTTCTCATCTCTGCATATAACTGTTTTGGGAGTGTAGTCTTGTACCTATTGGCTATTGATAAAGTTTCTCGAGCTATACTGCTTGCTAGAGCTTCATCCCCAAAAGATGTTTCTGGACACCCTCTAATTCAGGTGAGAGTTTGCTAATTTTAGTTTTCATATGAATGTTTAACAAATATCTAATGGTTTTGTGGCCTAATACATGGTAACCCCCAATAGTTGGCCATAAATGCCCATTTGTGCATTAACTTACAAAAGTTCCAATTATCCCCTTTAACTTGGAAAAAGTGCACTAGTGTTCCTTTTGAATGCCACATGTCAAAATCTGGTTGATTTGACTTTCAAAGATGTAATTTTTGTGAGTTTCTCTCTCCAACAAGAAGCTTACACATGGTCATGACTCATGAGGGGGCAAGCTGGTGCAGTTTTTGCAAGTTCAAGGGGTTATATGGAATTTCTGTTAGTTCAGGGGTAAATATTAGAATCAACTATCGGGGGTATTGATGGATTAAGCTTTTGCAATATTTTGATTTTTTGCTTGCTTATCACATTCAAGGTTTCTTATATCAAATTATCCCTTTGACGGGTTCATGTAGGAACCGTACAATGTCTCTCAAGAGATTGAGCGCAAGCGTGCATTAACCATTGTTCTTTCATGAAAAAAGCAGCAAGAGCAAAAAGATACTGAGGTCCGTTCTTTTTGTGTTTCTAGTGGGTTATTTGTTCTTCTGCAGAGGATGCCATTGGACTACACACTAAAATGATCAGAGACTTTCTTTCCTTTTCAGTTTCGCAGGTCCTTGAGTAAGCTAAAAGGATAATTCAGTAGCTTATTTCTGCAAGGGTAATATTAATTTGATATTTCGCTCTTTCTAACTAGGAAGACGAGGAGCTTGCGCTTATCTATTTCTTTCTCGAAAGCTAGGGAGCTAATTGATTGTACAAAAACAAAACCATGCCAAATTTACAAAAATTCTAAGCATATAGTAATGAGTTTTGATATTTTTATTAATGGTATACCTGAAAAGTAACTTTTTTTTGTGTTCTATGTGTGGCAGATTATGGAGCCTTTTGGTTTGATTTAGCTTTCCAAGGACTTTCTTGTGTATATTACTCTCTTCCCCCTCACAGTTAAATTTTTTGTTTGGGATGAAAAAACCAGAATGCAATGAGCTTCTGTTTTTGTTGCTAACAATCCAAGTTGAGCTTTTGTGTACTTCAGTTGCTTTCTTAAAACTGTGAAACAAGTCGGGCTATGTTTCGTCTCACTTATAAATTCTGGTCAAAGTAATTTGATTTATCATGATATTTTAGCTATTCTACAGATTGAGCAAATGGTGCAAGCTGCAAGTCAAACTCCAGGAGTCAGGAAAGTCAAAATGTTGACCAGATGCTTCAAGAACTTGGAGTACGTTCATTTTACTTGGAATCTCTTTCTACTTTATTTATGTTAGGCGAGGTCGCGGTTTTGGAACAATGAAAAGAAATATTACTCGTTATTCTGTGGACCCTAGAGATTTTTGTTGTAATTTCACTATGCTGAGTTGTTGTGGTATATTCATCTTTTTTCGGTTTTGTCAAAATTGTATTGGTTTGTAACGTTAATGAAGATTTTCACTTCTTATCAGCTCTACAAATTCACTCAATTTTTCGGGACGGGTTATTATATTATAAAGCATTATGTGCTGTTCAATGGAATTTACCTTATAAAATTAGGTACTAAAACCGGGAGTTCCAACAAAAGCCAAGAGAAGAAATATTGACTGTCCTGAATCTTCAGAAACAGCCAAAAAGGTATTTTGCGAAGGGATAATAACACTGCTCTACTGTTTTATTTCCGGGATTACATTTTCTTTTCCACTATTGATTTGACCGAAAAATCTGCAGTGTCCAACGTGTGATCGGGATCACCTTTTTGTTCCAGATTCTTCAAGTTTTGGAGGTAACTTGCAGTTGTTTGAATTTACTGCCAATCTTTTTGGCGTTTCCTTTGCTTATTCGATGTCAAATTGATCAATTAGTCCTTGCAAAATAATATTTGGTCAGGTTGTCAGGGGAAATACCCGGACAAAAGGGCTACAAAAGTGGACATTTCTGCAATTTACAGTTTCGTTTGCTCGGTGTGCACATATTTGTGTTTCGAAAGCATAATTTTCTCCCTTTCTCCCCTACATTTGGCCGAAACTCGAGAGCCATGTTAGTATATAACTTTTAGCTTATAGTAACTATATTTATTTATATTTTGTATTTATAGGCTGGCATTTGAAGCTTAGGCTGAATTGATTGTACATGATGTATATAGATAGCAGTGATGTTTTTTCTTTTCGGGTTAGCGATAACAGAGATTTTCTACTCTGTTTTCATGAAAATTGTGAATTTTAATGAATTGATCTCCGCTTGTTAGTTTCTGGTTCAAATTTCAATCTTTATTTTAGTCTCGAAGTTTTGATGTTGGTTGTAATTCAATTTCTATGAAAATTCAAACAAATGTAAATAAAGTACAAAATTTCTTTGCTGAAAAGAGAGTGGATGATTTTAGACCAATTCCATAGAGTTAAAATGAGTTATTCTTGAAAATAGTATATATCTATGTCTGTAAATTTTTGCTAAAATAAAGGTTAACCGCTGTTATTAATTATCAGAAATATTCAACATGAAAAAATGCCTTACATCTGCTACAAAAATGGAGGATCACTCGCTAATCTAGTAAGAACCTGAGTATAAATACGTCAAAAGGTTGCAATTTCAAATGAAGTTCTTAAAAAAATTACAAAAAATATAATAAAATATATTATATATACATATATATAATAAAAAAGAGAGGAAATATGATTATTTTTACACGTATATTTCCCTGTTAATTATTTCATCATCCTTTTCATCAGTATGTTATGCTCATTTAAAGCAAAGCACTGATAGTAGTGAATCTTGTGCTTCTGGTGGAGGTTGCATTAATGGCTCAGGTGGAGGTAAGGTCTCTGGTTCGGCCCAGGGATCTATCCAAGGCTCTGGTGAATTTTAACACTCTAAACAATTCTCTGATGGAGGCTCTGGCGAATTTTCGCGCTCCCATAAATTTTCTATTAGTCACTCTGGTGGATTTGCGCACTCAAATGACTTATCAGGCGGAGGCTCTGGTGTTTTATCAGGCTCACATGAATACTCTGCTAGCCATTCTAGTAAATTCTCAGAAAGCGGCTCTGGTTCGATATTGGGCTCAGGACAAGGCTTAGGTTTCGGAAGAAGCTCCGGTGAGGGTTCTGGTTCAACAACAGGCTCAGGAAGGAGCTCGGGTCAAATCTCGGGGGAAGGGTCTGGTTCAGTATCAGTTTCAGGAGAAAGCTCCGGTCAAATTTCAGGTGGGGGCTCAAGTTCAGGAGAAAGCTCCGGTCAAATATCCGAGGGAGCCTCTGGTTCGGTAATTGGTTCAGGGGAAAGGTCTGAAAAAATTTCAGCCTCGGGTTCTTCCCCTAGTTCAACTGAAAGCTCAGGTTCAGGTTCCATTTCAGAATAAGGCTCATCTTTTTCTCCAACTTCCGCTCCGAATCCTAAATCATCTGTAGGAGGTCCTTCTTCAAGTGAAGGAAGTAAAAGTGGCCAATTTTCAGGTTTTACTTCATCGAACAACCAATTTTCAGGTTTTGAATCTAGTGAAAGTTCCGACTGGATCAAATGAAAATGAAAACTCAGACGCGGGATCAGATGAAAATGAAAACTCAGACTCGGGATCAGACCAAACCTCAAGTTCTTCCTCTGGTTCAACCAAAAGCTTAAGTTTAGGTTCCATTTCAGAATCAGGCTCATCATTTTCTCCAACGTCCGCTCCAACTCCTAAATCATCCATAGGAGGTGATTCTTCAAGTGAAGGAAGTAAAAGCAGCTAATTTTCAGGCTCTACATCGAAAAACCAATTCTCAAGTTCTGGATCTAATGAAAGTTCCAACTCGAGATCAGATGAAAATGAAAACTCAGATGCGGGATTAGATGAAAATGAAAAATCAGACTCGGGATCAGACCAAAGGTTAGGTTCTTCCTCTGGTTCAACCGAAAGCTCAAGTTCAGGCTCCATTTCAGAATCAGGCTCATCTTTTTCTCCAACATCCGCTCTAACTCCTAAATCATCCGTAGGAGTTCCTTCTTCAAGTGAAGGAAGTAAAAGCAGTCAAATCATCCGTAGGAGGTCCTTCTTCAAGTGAAAGTTCCACCTTTGGATCAGATGAAAATGAAAACTCAAACTCGGGATCAGACCAAAGCTCAGGTTCTTCCTCTGGTTCAACCAAAATCTCAAGTTCAAGTTCCATTTCAGAATCAGGCTCATCTTTTTCTCCAACGCCCACTCCCACTCCTAAATCATCAACGGGAGCTCCTTCTTCAAGTGAAGAAACTAAAAGCAACCAATTTTCGGGCTCTACTTCATCGAACAACCAATTATCAGGTTCTGGATCTAGTGAAAGTTCTAACTCGAGATCAAATGAAAATGACAACTCAGACTCGAGATTAGATGAAAATGACAACTTAGACTTGGGATCAGATGAAAATGACAACTCAGACTCGGGATCAACCTCGGGTTCAAACGAAAACTCCGATTCAAGTTCAATAATAGGCTCAAATTCAAGCTCATCTCTCTCTTCTTTGATTTCTGCTCCGTCCCCAAAAGCATCTGTAGAAGGTCCTTCAAATGAAGGAAGTGGAAGTGGTCTATATTCATGCTCTAATAACGTCCAATTTTCAGGTTCTGGATCTAGTGAAAGTTCAGGTTCAGGAAAAATCAAAAGCTCGGGCTCGAGTTCAATCTCAAGTTCAAGAGAAAGCTCGGACTCAAGTTCAAACTCATCTTCCTTTTCTTCAACTTCCGCTCCAACCCCTGAAGCATTCGTTAGAAGTCCTTCAATAAATGAAGTTAAAGTGGGAAATTTTCGGGCTCTAGTTCATGGAACAACCAATTTTTAGGTTTTGGATCTAGTGAAAGTTCAAGCTCAAGATCAAGAAAACATGAGAATTCAGGCTCAAAATCAGGAAAAGCTCAGGGTCTACCTCTAAATATGGCTCTGGATCTATCTCTGGTTTAAGCGAAAGATCAAATTCTGGCTCTAGTTCAAGTTCAAGCTTGTCTTTCTTATCTCTGAGTTCTGCTCCAACTCTTGAAGAATTTGTTGAAGGTCCTTCATCTAATGAAGGAAGCAAAAGTGGTCAATTTTCAGGCTCTGGTAACATCCAATTTTCAGGTTCTGGTTCCAGCAAAAGCTTGGGCATAGGAGAAACTGAAAGCTCAAGCTCAAAATCATCCTCGAATTTAGGAAAAAGTGAAAGCTCGAGATCATCCACAGGTTTTGGAAAAAGTGAATGCTCGGGATCCATTTCGGGTTCAAGAAAAAGCTTAGGCTCAACATCTATATATGACTCTAGTTCAGGGTCTGGTTCAAGCACATCTTTCTTTTCTCCAGCTTCTGCTCCAACTCCCGAAGCATCTTTGAGAGCTTCTTCTTCAAGTGAAGGAAGTGGAAGTGGCCAAATTTCGGGCTCTAGCTCATCTAACAATCAATTTTCAGGTTCTAGCTCTGGTGAAAGTTCAGGCTCTGGATCAACCTCGAGTTCAAGAAAAAGCTTAGGATCAGGATCAAGCAAAAGCGAAAGCTCGGGCTCGAGATCATCCTCAGGTTTTGGAAAAAGTGAAAGCTTGAGCTCGGGATCAACTTCGAGTTCAGGAAAAAGTGATAACTCAGGCTCTGTATCTGGATATGGCTCCGGTTCTATCTCTGGATCAAGCGAAAGCTCAAGCTTAGGTTCAAGCTCATCTTTCTCCTCTCCAACTTCGGCACCAACTCCTACATCTGCAAGTGAAGTGAGTGGAAGTAGCCAATTTTCAGGGTCCACTTCATCAAATAACCAATTTTCAAGTTCTAGTTCCAGTGGAAGTTCGGGCTTAGGATCGAGAAAAAGAGAAAGCTCAGGATCATCCTCAAGTTCTAGAGAAAACTCAGGCTCAAGAACAAGTAAAAGTGAAAGCTCAAGCTCAGGTTCAAGAAGAAGTGAAAGCTCGGGCTCGGGTCCAAGCACAAGTGAAAGTTCAGGAAAAATTGAAAGCTCGGGTTCGAGATCATCCTCGAATTCAGGAAACATTGAAAGCTCGGGTTCGGGATCACCCTCAAATTCAAGAAAAAGCTCAAGTTTGGGATGAAGTAAACGTGAAAGCTCAAGCTCAGGCTTAGGCTCGGGAACAACCTCAGGTTCAAGAAAAAGTGTAACCTCATGTTCCAGTTCATCCTCAAGCTTAAGCAAAAGTGAAAGCACGGGCTCGGGATTAATGTCAGGTTCAGGCAAAAGTGAAAGCTTAGGCTCATGATCAACATCGGGTTCAGATAAAAGTGAAAGCTCAAGTTTTTATTCTAAAGTAGGCTTGGATTCAAGCTCATATTTCTTGTCTCCAACTTCGGCTCCGGCTCGTGAAGCATCTGTAAAAGTTCCTTCGGGTGAAGGAAGTGGAAGTAGCCAATTTTCGGGCTCCAGCTCATCGAACAACAAATTTTCAAGTTCTAGCTCTAGTGAAAATTCAGGCTTAGGATCTAGAAAAAGTGAGAGCTTAGGGTCAGTCATAGGCTCTGGAAAAAACTCGGACTCAAGATCAAGCAAAAGTAAAAGCTCAGGCTCAAGAAAACATGAAAGCTCAAGCTCGGGATCATCCTCAGGCAAACATAAAAGCTCAAGCTTAAGCAAACATGAAAGCTCATGCTCTGGGTCATCCTCAAGCTCAAGCAAACATGAAAAGTCCGGCTTGGGACAGGCTTAAAAAAACATAAAAGCTCAGCCTCGGGAACATCCTCAAGCTCAAGCAAACATGAAAACACCGGCTCAGGATCATCTTCAGGCTCAAAAAAACACGAAAGCTCAGGTTCGGGATCATCCTCAAGCTCAAGCAAACATGAAAGCGGTGGCTTGGGATCATCTTCGAGCTCAAAAAAACATGAAAGCTCAAGCTCGGGATCATCCTTAGGTTCAGGAAAAAGCATCGGCTCAGGATCAAGCAAAAGTGAAAGCTTAAGCTCAATTTCATCCTCTAGCTCAAGCAAACATGAAAGCTTAGGCTCAGAATCACCTTCGGGTTCAAGCAAACATGAAAGCTCAGGCTTGGGATCCTCCTCGGGTTCAAGCAAAAGTGAAAGCTCAGGGTCAGGATCATCCTCAAGTTCAAGCAAAAGCAAAAACTCAAGCTTAGGATCGTCAACAGGTTCAGGAAAAAGCAAAAGTTCAGGCTCAAGTGAAAGCTCAAGCATGGGATCATCTTCAAGTTTAGGACAGAGTGAAGGCTCGGGCTCGAAATCCTCCTCGAATTCTGGTAACATTGAAAGGTCAAGCTCACGATCATCCTTGGGTTCAAGAAAAAGCTGAGGCTCAGGCTCAACCAAAAGTGAAAGCTCAAGATCATCCTCGGGTTCTAGAAAAAGCTCAGGCTCAAGCTCAAGCAAAAGTGAAAGCTCAGGCTCAGGCTCAGGATCAAGGTCAAGCTCGAGTTCAACAAAAGGTTCAAGCTCAAGCTATATCTCAGGTTCTATCTCTATTTCCATCCAAAGTTCTAAATCTAGTTTTGGTTTTTGTTCAAAATTCATCTCTAGTTTAACTAACGTTACTTATCTCCAACTTCTTCAGGTTCTGGTTCATCAATCGACGAACTTACAAGTTCCACTTCTACTTCAGGCCCAAGTTCATCAAATGTCCAATTTTCAGGTTCCGATTTTGAATCAGAATCAGGCTTTGGTCCAAGCTCATCTCTCTTTTCTCCTGCTTATGCTCCGACTCCCGAAGCAACATCTAGTTTAGGATCTGATTCGTCCAACAACCAATTTTTTGGTTTTGGTTCTAGTTCTAGTTCGGGTTCATCAAATGGAGAACTCTCGGGTTTTGCTTCTGGACCCAGTTCATCAAACAACCAATTTTCAGATTCTCAATCTTCAAGTTTTTGCCCTATCTCCAGTTCAACCACAGGTTCTGGTTTAAGCAATGACCAATTTTCAACTTCAGGTTCAGGTTTTGGATCAAAATCGGGATCAGATTCAGGCTCGTCTTTCTTTTCGACATCTTTTGGACCCACTGCAGGAGTCCCTACTTCAAATGAAGGAAGTGGACAAAGTCAATTTACAGGTTCCGGTTCATCAAGCAACCGATTTTCAGCTTTTGGTTCAGATTTTGGATCAAAATCGGGATCGAGTTCAGGCTCATCTTTCTTTTTTACAGCCTCGGGGCCCACTGCAGGAGGTCCTTCTTCAAACGAAGGAAGCGGATGTTCACATGGCAAGTTCACTGTAAATGCCAACTGGAAAGGCCAATTCACAAAGGTTTATGCATTTGGCGACTCGTTAACTGACACCGGAAATGCTGATCAACTCAAAGGCTTCAAAAAAATTGTTTTTTCATTTTCTAAAAGCTTAACGGGCCACAGACTAAGCAATGGGAAACTAATGGTTGATTACCTTTGCGAGTCGCTCGGGATGCCGTCAATTACCCCATACAAAGAAGCATATGGCAACTTCTCCAATGGTGCTATTTTCGCCATCGATGGATCGACTTGCTTGAACAATGATTTCTTTGCTAAAGAAAAAATCCCGAATACTTTATTGTGGTCAAAAAAACCCGCCAATGTGTTAACTCAAGTCGATTAGTTCGAAACTTATCTAAAGACCACTGCTTGTAAAGGCTTGGATGACAATGCTTGCAAGCTCCATACCTCTTTTGGCTCGGTGCTATCGGTTTCAGTGACTATGCTCGAATGTTCGGTGCTGCATTACAAGGCGAATCTATAACCGAAGTGTCTGTCAACTCCGTCACAAAATTCCTCAGGGTAAGTTGTTCTAGGGTCTATAGCTAATTTATTATGTTTTCATAAAATGACTAGCTTTGAAATTGGTTTAATACACCTTTTGATGCCCATTCGGGGTCAACATATGACCCTTTTAGAACCATCTTGGAGAAAAAATTTCTTTCGGAAGTTAGGCCAATATCTACCATTTCGGGTTTGCAAACTCGATTCATTTTGAGCAGGCATTTTTGGACCGAGGAGCGAAATTCATAGTAGTGCAAGCATTACCCCCCGAAAGATGCAGCCCGTTGCAACTATTCTTAAACAAACTAAGAGGGCGAGACGAAATGGGATGTTCACCGGTTATAAACACTATGATATGAGCACACAACGAGCTACTCCAAAAGAAAATCGAGTTCTTCCGGAGCCAATACAAAGGGTGCACCATAGTGTACGCCGACATATGGGGCGCCTTCAAAGAGATCATAATGAACCACAAGACATACCATTTCCAAGAGCCGTTCAAGAGTTGTTGTGGAGCTGGAGGCGAACCATTTAATTCCAACATGCACGAGCTTTGCGGGGAAAAAGGCACTTCGGCTTGCAAGGATCCCGAAAAGTATGTTAGTTGGGACGGGATTCATTACACCGAGTCGATGAATAGAGAGTTGGCGAATATGATCTTCAATAGAGGGTATTGTTCGCCTTCGTTTGATACTCTTATCGAATCGAAGATTAAGTTCAAAGCCGAAGTTTCGAGTAGTGGAAATATGAGCATGCAAGGGAAGGCTGACTGTGAACATTGATTGATGTAAATAAGATGTAATTACAAGAGACATTAGTGAATATAAGTATTAATTTTGTAGGGTTAGCTAATATGAAAATGTTAATATTGCAAATTGAGGAATTTTGTTGTTGTAAAATTCAGTTTTGTAAGAAGTTTTCTTAATAACTTTATGCAGTCTTTGTTATATGTAAATGTAATTCTGCTAAATTTTTTGGTTACTTGACACAGTTGTGTAGAAAATTTTGCAGTTCTTATTTATGTGTTGCCAGAGAAAATTCAACTTTAGAGGTTTTGTTTATTGTTATGGTTGATATTTTCTAGCTCGAAATTTTAAAATATAAATTTAATAATTATTACCAGAGTGATTGTAAAAATTATAGAATAATTTTACAGTTCTTAGTAAAATTTTGTTTCAAAAACAACTCAGACAATTTTGCAACTTTTATTTTGTTCCTTTGTTCTTTTAGTTAATATTTCTCTCGCTTAAAAGTAAGTTTAATATATTTGTGTTGGTTGTTTTTCATCGATGTTGTGATTCCAGTGATATTTTTATTAATTTTTGAGCTGTTTATATTGATCAGCCTGTGAATTATACTGTATAATTGTTTCAATTAGAGAAGTTAATTAGAAAAATTTATCGACTTTAGATTAGAGTTGTTATCGGTTAAAATTTAGAAATTTCCAACACAATAAAATAGATAAAATTGAATTTTTTTGTCACCACTTTTAGCGTCAAAGGTTCACCAGATGTTGCCTTTCGTTGTCAATCAAAAAGGGGACTCAAATTTAGCCCAAATTTTCTTTCCGCACCACTGAAATAGCCGTTGATGATGTAAAGCCTCCGCCTTTCTCTCCTCTTCCTTTCCTCCTTTCTCCGGCCACCGTCTCTTCTCCGAAATTTCCGCCCCGGCTTCCAATTTCTCCAGGTAAGCACTTCAATCAGTGAAATTCATTTGCTCAATTTTGATGGCTGTAGCAATTTCATTGATAAAAATGGCTGTTGATTGATACTGAATCCCCCTTTTAGGTCACTTTCTTCAATGTCAGTAACATCCCTAATGCCAACGCCGGTAAGAGCCCCAGCTTGGGTCTCAACAAGAAGAATATTCGAGCAAAAGCTTCAAGAACTCCACAAATGCAAAAACCTAATCCAGATTAAGGAAGTTCATGCTCAGATAATCAAACGGGATCTTCAGCAGGATCTGTACGTTGTTCCTAAGTTATCTCGGGTTTGTCGAATTGCCACCAGATGAATTTAGCTCTCAGCGTTTTCAATCAAATTCAGGACCCCAATGTTCACTTGTACAATACTCTGATTAGAGCTCATGTGCAGAATTACCAGCCTTTATCGGCTTTTGCTGCTTTGTTTGATTTGCAAATGAGCGGCGATTTTCCTGATAATTTTACTTACCCTTTTCTCTTGAAAGCCTGCAATGGACTAGATTGGTTGCCTGTTGTGCGAATGATTCATTGTAGTGTGGAGAAGTTCGGGTTTTTCGGTGATTTGTTTGTGCCGAATGCGTTGATTGATAGCTATTGTAAGTGTGGATTGTTGGGGGGTTAATGATGCATTGAAGCTGTTTATGGCAATGGAGGAGAGAGATATTGTATCTTGGAATTCAATGATAGCCGGATTAGTGAAAGTCGGGGATTTGAGTAGAGCCTGCAAGGTGTTCGATGAAATGCCTGAGAGAGATACAGTTAGTTGGAACACAATGCTTGATGGCTATGGAAGGGCGGGAGAGATGAACGAAGCATTTAACCTGTTCGAGAAAATGCCTGAGAGAAATGTCGTCTCGTGGTCGACGATGATAACCGGGTTTTGCAGAGCAGGAGACATGGAAATGGCGAAAATGTTGTTTGACCGAATGCCGGTAAAAAACGTGGTCACTTGGACCATAATCATATCCGGGTTTGCTGCAAAAGGGTATGTGAAAGAGGCGGTAACATTGTATGATCAAATGGAAAAAACCGGTATCAGACCCGATGATGGCACCCTCATAAGCATCCTAGCAGCTTGTGCAGAGTCCGGTTTGGTCGGGTTGGGGAGAAGAATTCACTCCTCAATCGAGAGGATTCGATATAAATGCAGCATTTATATATCCAACTCACTAATCGACATGTATGCCAAGTGTGGTAAATTGGATAAGGCGTTATCGGTTTTTAAAGGGATGTCAAAAAAAGACATTGTCTCTTGGAATTGCATACTCGGGGGGCTTGCCATGCACGGGCATGGCAAAAAGGCGCTTGAACTTTTCTCAAAAATGCAACAAGAAGGGTTTAAACCCGATAAAGTGACCTTGATCGGTGTTTTATGTGCTTGTACTCACGTGGGTTTGATCAATGAGGGTCATCATTACTTTAACATGGAAAAAGATTTCGGGATAACCGCCCAAATTGAGCATTACGGGTGTATGATTGATCTTTTGGGGTGAGGGGGGTGTCTTAAGGAAGCGTTTATGCTCGTCCAAAGTATGCCAATGGAACCAAATGACGTTATTTGGGGTACCCTTTTGGGGGCTTGTAGGATTCACAATGCTGTGGAGTTGGCTGATAAAGTGAAAAACCGTTTGAATGCTTCAGACCCCGGAAATTTCTCGATGCTGTCTAATATTTTTGCTGCTGCGAGTGACTGTTGCCAATATGAGGTCTCAGATGAAGAGTGTTGGAGTTCAGAAGCCATCAGGGGCTAGCTCGATTGAGTTGGATGATGAGGTTTGGGAGTTTACGGTGTTCGATAAATCACACCGGAAATCAGGTTTGATCTATGAGATGATTAATAACTTGGTTGAGGATATGAAGCGAGTTGATTATGCACCCGAAATAGAGCAGTGGATAGACCAATAGCGAATTGAAACTTCGGGGTATTGTAGGAGAGTAACTCAGCATCTTTAGTTTAAGCAATTCGAGGCGGTTTGTCCCCATTTGGGTGAAACCCGAAAATTGGTAGAAAATTTTGTTTGTTGTTTAGTTGTTCGGGTATACTTGTACACTTGGTTTTAGTAGTTTGTAGGTAGCAATTGTTAATACAAAGAAATATTTGCTTCCCAAATAAAAGCTTAAATGGTGCCTTTCAATATTAGCATCTCTATTAACGTTTAATATCTCATGTTCGAGTCATTTCGGAGGAAATTAGTTGATAATTGAATTCAAAAACATTTGCACAAATGAAAGGAATAAATACAAAATTAATTGAACAGTATAACACAATACAAAATAACATATATTATCCAATAAATTTCTAAAAATATTCATAAACAATTTATAGAAAATACGAAATAAAGTTCAAAATTTAAAATTTACAAATATATATTAATCGGATCAAACTTGAACACTTTTGCATAATGACCAATAAAACTTCGGATCTTTAGCAATCTCAGGTCTGATTTAATAGCCAATCCCGACAATGAGAACACATCGAGCCCTCAAACAATCTCGAGGCTCAATGTGTACATCAACAACAAAGATCAAGGTGGCTATAATCTACATTAAAAATGCTCGAAACTAAAAACATTTCTTATTATCGATGAAGGAATTGGAACCTTCGAATTTTTACAATGTGCATTCGAAATAAGAATTGCAGACAATCAATTGCCTACCAGACTCTTATGTACATTTTTTAAGGTCTGGCTTTCGCTATCTGTACATTTCGTACTTCCTTTATTTACTTCGATTCACATTAAATACTCGTAATAGACTAAGAAAAGAGCATCCGGGTAATCTTTCGGTAAGCTATTGATGTAAAGATAGAACCTTAGCAAATCCTCTTGGGAAACCGTTTTCGGGTCAATCACATCGTTGTTGCAAGTGAGTACCCAAAGATCTTCCGAGTTTACTCTCTTCAAACTCCCCCGACAAAAAGGGCAGGACTCGGACCTCGAGTTCCTACAATTGAGACAGAAAAATAAGCACTTGGGTGTGAAAATGTTTGCCCATGTCAGGTGCTGCTAAAGACAGTCGACAATTACTTATTATAGCAAGTTGAAAGACAATATTAAAATTCATAATCTTTAAACAATTATATAAAAATAATAGAAAAATAAACAAATGGTGTGGATTTGGCCAAAATGCCCCGACCACGGGGAAGAGTTCCGCCAAAACACTTCTGCACTGGCGCAGGCGTTATCGATCAATGTTTTTTATTCTATATATTGTGAGGGGCAATTTTGTCTTTCTGATCGACTCTTTTAAGTAATTGTCGACTATTTTGAGCAATTCAGTTCAAAATCAAGGAATTTCGATTTTTACCAGTTGCGGTAGCATTTGATGCACATTGCGTGGCAACAATTGGGCATGACCATTTTAGTGCAAGGCTCCAAGCAAATTCCACATTCGTCTTCCCGATCTATATCGACATTTGCAAGCCCTTCAATCCATTTCTTCCCCAGATTCACTTCCTTAACATCCTCTAGCTCCTCCAAATTAGAGTGTAGCCTTTGAAGAGAAGGAAGTATTACACCTAGAATCCGATTTTATACCGAAATCAGTCAAAGCCAAACAATAAAAGGCCAAACGCATCTAGACCCCCTGAACTTGTCCTTGATAATCTCTCGCCCCCTGAACTTGCGAAAATGTACCTATTTAGCCCCCTCCAACTTACAAAAATGCATCATTTTATCTCTGAACGTCACAAGTTGACTTTTGATTGACTTGACTTTTCAAAGATATCCAACTATAAGCTGACATATGGAATTTCAAGGTTTGAATGCACTTCTTAGACGAGTTTAGGGGAGTGAGAGGCTCTTATAGACAAGTTCAGGGGCGAAAGGCTATTAAGGACAAGTTTAGGAAGGTCTAGATGCATTAAGCCAACAATAAAACATAGCACACAGTTTTCAGCCACAACCAATTAAGGACAAATTTGGGGATTATATTCTCAAAATTTTGTCCCAAAAAAATTCCATTTTCAAGAGTTCTTTAGAAGCATCACATTTTGGAACTGGGAAAGCAATATCGAACCGTTCCTAATACTATGAATGACCAGAATGAGTTGTCAAATGTCAAAATCTATTGTACTACGAAAAGTTTGTGACATTAACATTTTGGGACAACAGCTGAGAAAGCAACATGAAACAAGAACTAACAACTACAGAACGAACTTTCATACCGTAGAACTCCTTGATTGTTGCTTTTCTCCCAAGAGCAGATAAATTTGCTTTGCCATCAGCATGTATCTGTATCGAAAAGGCAAATGCACAATCATAAAGGGAACGAATCAAAGAACCGTATTAAGAGAGCAGAAAGGTGAAAAAAATGGCAACCTTGTAAATGAGAATGTGAAAGAGATTGAGATATCTAGGCAAAAGACAAATGCAAGAACAATCTATCCTCTGCAGCAAAAAGAGAAGGAGAGGAGCCCATTGATTGTACACCAATTTCATCCGAAAATAGGCACCGCCTTTTCCTCTCGGGATTGCAGCAGCCCTGATTGATCAAAGTACAACATTAAGCAACAATTGAGCTCAAGCTTCAAACTTTTCAGTTTCCGGGGATACAATACCGATAAAAGAAAACAAATTTGAATGAACTATTCCAAGAAATTACTATCTGAATGCAAAGTTTGTTGGATTTCTATAACAGAAATCAAAGCAACTAAAGCTACAATAACAAGCAAGAAGCACAAATGAAAATCAACACCAAAACCGGACATAAGAAAACTAAAATCCCATAAGTAGGCAAGCAGAAAGCAGAGAAATTTCCTAAAACAAACAAAATTGGCAAAAGAAAGAATACAATACTGATAAAAGCTCTAAAATTTGGATGAACCATTCCAATCAATCACTGTCTGAACTATGACTTCATTTGAATTTGTATCAATGATCAAAGCAAAAGGCACAGAATCAACAAAAGTTCAAATTTTCATAGCCCAAATGAAAGGAAACACCAAAACCAGACAGACACAGCCATATTTGGTTTTTCCTATCATGTTGATCATTTCAGCAGAAGAAATTAGCAAGAACCAGAAAAAGCAAAACCAAATTCAACTAAAAATTCACTAAATTTGCTAAAAAGATAGGATTTTGAACAAGAGAAAGAGAACCCACAAAGCATTAGCATGTTGAATATCAGCTTCAAGAACCTTAAGAGAATCCTGATAAGAAGAAGCATTAGCAAGCTGCATATACATCATCTCCATCTCCTCAAAAACCAAAAAGCTCAAAAAACCCAACTGGGTTTTGATCAATTGAGAAAACCCAAAAGGATTTTGATGAAATTGGGAAACCTAACCCACAAAGATGAAGTCTTTTCTTTCTAGAGGGCGGCTATGGTGATAAAGATTGTTCCTTTTCAATTATTTCAACTATTTCTCTTTTGGGTCTAATACCCTTTTGTGGCTAGTGAGAGAAACACATCACATTTCATTGAATTTATTAATAAAATAAGATAAAAATGTTTTTCTATGATGATGAAGATGCTGACGTGGATGCTTAACTGCTTATGCGTTGTTTGTTTACTTGTTAAGGTTTGATTTGGATTTCATTTAATTCTCATTTATCCTATCTGACAAAATTTTGGCTTTCATTTTAATGTTTGCTTTTGCAATTTAGTTTGCTTTTCTAAAAATAATGGATTTCGTGGCTGATTATGGTGTTTTTCCATTTTTGTGATATTATTATTAAATGATTATGATTAATGGTATTTGGGTCGTTATCTTATCTCCACTATAAAAAAAGTAGCTTATAATTTATGCTACCATATATAATGCTTTTATAAGAAAATGAATAGAGATAAATTTATTAATATATTGTGGTTGTTTTCATGGTTTCCATTTGCTTTGTTAACATCAAATTCTATTTATGTTTTAAGCATTTTCGATATATATATATATATATATATATATGAATTCGAACTTATAAGTTTTGTGTTGAGTGAGGATTATCTTAGGAAGTTGCTTCATTATTTTGGTGACAGCTAGGTTTGTTGTACAAATTTATTCCCACAATCAAGGTCAAATATAATCAAATTATTTTTTTTAATTTACGTAATAAGATATATTAAATTTTATGGTGTTACATACAATATTGTTATATTGTAAAATATTACACTCTAAATTAAAATAAATATATCTAACCACGATAACTTTTTGAAGTATTTAAATGGGATAATTAAAAATCGAACCTTATCTCCTTTAAAAATTTCAGTTCTTAAAATAGAAGGGTTACCAGCAACTTATCGTGTTACTTGTAAATTTGAATATTAGTACTCCATATTACTACAAGGCTGCTATAAATATTAAAAGCATTATTATTATTATTATTATTATTATTATTATTAAATTGCAAGTAAGGCTCTAGAGAAAGCAATTCTAGAGTGGGGATGCTATTTCTAGTTGTATTTTTCCAACACAAGCAATTTTGAATGGGTTGGCTATATTAGTTTGGCATGAAATTAATCTTTTGACTATTACTTAATTGGATTTGGTCAAGAATATTCAAAATTATGCTTATTTATTTGTTGCTATGATCAATGATTAATTAGCCCTAAAAACAACTCAATTTCACTAATTGGACCACAAAGCCACTCAATATACCTAACCATTCGGTAGGACAACTAAACTATCCCTAAGCCATCAATTCATATTAGAGAATATAATTATTGTGTAGTTACATTATTTGACTCTATTTAATTCCTAATAATTATATCGATATTAATGATTGATTAAGTGGGAGTTTGAAATAATGTTTTATTACTTTTTCGGCTAGTTTTTTTAAAATTTGTGAATCCATGATTCTGTTTAAATTAGTCGTTGTTGTTTTGCTATTGCGGTGATTGATAGCTTATTATTTGTAAAATAGTTAAAATTAATTGTAACAAACATTATAATTGTTGTTTGATGTAAAAAAAAAGTAGAGCATGATATTTCGGAAATTTTTTAACTTGCTTAGAAAAGTAAGTGTAAAATTTTAAACACCGAAATTGAACCGGTACTAAATTGCTAGCTTGATGTAATTAGTGTCCCATATTTACTTCTTTGAATTTTTTATGAATACAATTGTCAAACGACATAGAATTGTCAACCCATTGGTGTGTATATGAGTTTGAATCAGATAGACTGAAAATTTAAGAAAAGAATCAATTGATTACAAAGAACAAACTTGGGGTACAAGCTAGAAAGTTCTATTTGTATGGCATCACAAAAACAACTTTATATTTGTATTAGAATTATAAATGTGTTTTTTTATAAGTTTTATTACTTTAAAACTAGTGAAGCTCTCGTGTTAGTCAACTTATAAAGAGTCCAAATTAAGATGTGAATATACTCTTAGTCCCGTTTGGTTCATATATAGTTATTTCATACAATATGAAAAAAATAATGAAAAAATGATGAATATAGGTGAATGTTCATGGTCAGATAAAATACCAGTTCTTAAATTTTATACACTTCATAGAATAGTTATTTTTTTTTAAGTAGATGAATTGTTATTTTATAATTTATTTTTAGAAGAGTTAAGGAATAGTTATTCCATCTAAAGACGGACATCCTACTAATCTCATCCATTTTTTCATTCATTTGAATATATTTCACAGAATATATTCCGTGAATCAAACAAGCTCTTATAATAAAATATGGTTACCGCCCATTTTGGGACCAATCTCATCCAAAATTTCTAGTCCAAATTTTTTTTCCCATCCAATGAATAAATCCATTACAGTTTTGGACTAGAAATGGGCATAGACCGGGATTGGGCAAGTTTGGATCGGACCTAATCGGGCTTAACTAGAAAAAGTGTAAACCAAGTCCAAGTCAAAGTATATAAAAAAATATTCAGGCCCAACCTTATCCAAAGTATATAAAATTATATATTTATCATAAATTTACCAAATATGATAGTAAAAATTATCTACACTTTAATATTTTTATGAAAATTCCATGTTAAATAAAAGTTAGCTGTGAATACTGTGAATTATTTTTTAAAAAAAAATTTATATGAAAAATGATTTTTTAGTAATAAATGTTTTTTCATTAAAATATTTGCTAAGTCCGTGGGTCAGATTTGAATTTTAATACAAAAATTAAGTCCAATCCATATAATATTCAGGTCTAAATGAGCTCGGGTTGAGCCGAACAGGATTTTTATTCTAAAACACTTATCGAAACCTGCCCTATTTACCTCAGGCTCAGGCAGGTTTACGGGCCATGGGCTTGGTGCCCATGTCTATTTTGGACTAAATGTAGCCGGAAAAAGTTCATATTTTATCCATCAATTTATTCTATCATAGTTTAAGACTAATTTGAAAATGCAGTGAACTTCTATTTTTGTTCTATGTTTTCATCGATAATATATACTTAAAACTTATTATAAATAAATTAATCTGTAAAGTATAAAGGTTCGAACCCGAACTTCTGAAAAGTTTGGTACCGAACAAAGAAGTGGCATAGGCTGAAAAGATGTAAATCTAAGAAAAGACGCATGAACTATGTCATCGAATGAGATATGAAAGTACCAAAAAACATGATAACCAATCGAACGAAGAAAATCTTGTTGGCCCATTTATGGAAATGAGCTTTTGAAAACTACATAATAGAAATTAGTTTTGCCATCAACCAAATGATTCAATATAAGCCCCATTAAAGGCAAAGTAATCATGAAAAAGAACATATTTATCGCAATTATGAAGAAAATATTTCAATGTTTTATGGACAAATGCATACTTACTCCATGAAGGTTGTAATTTTTTTGAAATGCTTTCCTGAAATTGCAAACGTCAAAACACAACACCTTGAATTTGGTAAAAATGTTCACTTCAATCCCTTGAAGTTGGGAAAAACGTTCACTTCAACCCCCTTCGGTGCCACTTGTCACATTGTAATTTGCTTGACTTATCAAAATAATCAAAATTTGTTAATTTTGTCTCTCCATTCAAATTGAAATAAGTGACATTAATGAGCTGAAGTGGACGTTTTTATCAACTTCAGGAGATTGAAATGAACAATTTTACCAACTTTAATGAACTTGTTTTGACTCCTACAAATTTAGAGGGCATTTTAGTGCCAACTTGAGGAGAATGAATATGCATTTGGCCATGTTTCATTGTTGTCCACTTTATTATAATTCGTTGTAAGCAAGGTCTCAAATGCTAGATTATTTTCAACAAATTTCATGTTTAATCCTTTGTTAGAAAATCTTAAGACTTTAATCTTGTTACATCCGAAATAGAGAGCAAAAATGAACCTTATCATTTATTTTTTCTGCAGTGTAATTACACCAAAAAATCTTCACAATAGCTAGCTGATACAACCACTGTAAAAGAAAAACCGAGACCGCTTTCTCTGAGTTCAAAGCTGGATATTTGGAGAAGCATTTTCATGTGCTTTCTTTCTCGGTAGCAAAGAGACGGAACGAATTGTACTTATGTTACTTTTCGGTACGGAAAGCTTAGATCTTTCGGCATTAATCGAAGGTCTCTGAGAAAGCCGAGATTCTGTTTCCTTTCTTCCGAGTTTTGGTGACCGAGGGCGAGTCAATGGAGCCTTGGGTTTGACTTGTGTTTGTGTTTTCGAGCTGTTTTTCTCTTCGAGTTTTTGAAAGAACTGAGCAGAGTGAAGTATAAAAAGGCATCAGACCCATTGAATAGAATAGACATTACGGGAAATTATGGTTTCTTGTTTTTACCTCTCTACGCTTTGCAACTCTTTCTTCGCTCCTGAATCTGAAAGGCGAAGATACAATAGGCAATCGAGCTTTGCTTTCGTTTGACTTATCGTGACTGCAATACAAAAGATTTAAAATTAATCAGAAAATGTGGTATAGAACAAATTTAATGGTTGATTTGAGATCACTTTCAAAAGTGTTGTCCCAAAAAGTTCTTTTCACAAACTTTTATCATAAACCGACTGAAAATTTTGGTCTCGGACAACACGTTTGGCCCCTTCATACTAATCAAGTAGGAAATGTCTCACATTGCTTTCCCAGAACCAAAATCTGTTGTTTGGAAAAGCTCGCAAATGGAGCTTTCCGGGACATCAATCAAGGAAAGCAATCACCAATTGGCACTAAGCAAACCGAATTAAAACCCCAAAGACGGAGCTTCTTGAAGTTGGAAACAATGCATTGTTTGCCATGGTATAAGCATACAAGGTCTCCTAAAAGCTTAAAACATCAACTTAGTTGAAAGTCGAAAATAGCTAGGACTTACTCTCCAGATAGAGCCTGAAGTACCCCGACTGTTGTTGTGCCTCCTGAAACCGATTTATTTACAAGTGACCGATTTCTGCAATAAAAAATCTCAATATGTTAGTTAACAAAAGGACCATTTCGATAGCGACACCACACATGCTTCTAAGGGGAAACATTACCTCTTGTCATCTGGCTGGCGACTCACCGAAGGACTAAGCTTTGAAATCCCACAAACAGATTCCTAAATGTTCGAAAAAACATGTTACTGTAAGTTTACAAACTTTGTCTATAGCATATTTTAAGGCATTCTATAAAGCGAAATAGGTAAATACCCTTGTTGAGTTTTTCTGAGGAGTTGAACACTCTTTTGACATTCTAATTGAACTTTTCCCGGTTAGACCAGAGTGATTAGCAAAATTGATTGACATATGAACAGATTTCGGGGTCGGTTTTTTGTTGTTAAACGAGTCCCCTGCAGAGCTCTTACTCTTCAGCTTCACATTTGTTCCCCCGTTCACAGAACTCGCTGTTCTAGTTGAAGACTTCGGGATTTTGGAAGCTCGATTTTGACTTGATGATTTTAATGACGAATTCATCTGCCTCTTATTAACCGGAAAAACCGGATTATTGTTCTTTTGTAAGGCCACATTTTCCTTTTCAGCAGCTTCCTGATTCAAATAGAAACAATACAAAACATAGATGTTGAGCCGATATTCAAATTCAAAATCTCAATTCAAATACTGTAAGATTAAAATTGAATCATAAGATTTATATCGTGCATTGTAAGATTCTAATAAGTATACCAAGTTAACAGAATTCACAAAGAAAGAAAGGTTAATGTGGTCATTTACCTCAACTGGCTTTTTCTCCTCTCGAGGAGCTTCAATCTTGCCACAATTCTCCAAATCGTCGAGCAATTCCGAATGTTCAACCCGAATAAGGTTATCTTCCTTTTCCTGTATTACATCTTCTACTATTGCATCTCGTAAACTAGCATTCTCAATGTTCATATTATTAACAACAGAAGAATAAGCTGGCTCGATGACTCGGTTTTCTTCCACTTTATCAATGACACTATCCGAATCAACCGTAGTTCCCTCTTCCGGAATGCTACTTTTAACGGTTCTTTCGGTTTCTGGGACGTTGCTGACTGAAATTTCTTCTTCGGGAATGCCACTGCTAGTATTAGCATTTGGTTGCTCGAGCAAGGCTTGGGCTTTCATGGCGGCTCGTTTCTTGTAGTGAGCTTCAAAGAAAGCTTTCTTTTGAGCAACGGAACCCGGCTTAGAAAACTGCTCAACCTCTTCTAAGTAGCGGTTGTGAGAGAATGTTGACCATTTTTCCCATGCCAGAGATTCCGTCATAAACCTCCCAAAGGAGATTGACTCGGTTAAGGCTCGAAAGGGGTCACCCTGTAATTAAACCATTTTTTTTTTAATTTCCATTGATTGATAACAAAATCAACCAAACTATGAACAAAGAATAAACTCCAAAGATTCGAACTTTTCTCAGTGACCAAACAAGATAATTATACAAAACACCAACAACTGAATCAAAGAACATGAATCATTCAAATTGAATTTTCTATCATAAACCTACAAATTCGCTCCATTTTCCAACATTACTCGGTAACTAAACAAGCCGAACAGACAAAAACAACAACAATTGAATCGAACCAATGAAACAAAAATAACATGAATCACTCAAACTGAAATTTCCATTACAATCTCTCCAGTTCTCCAAAATTTCTCAGAAACCAAACAAGCCAAACAGACAAAAACAACAACATTTAAACCAAACCCATGAATCAAAATAACATAAATCACTCAAATTGAAACTTCTATATTAAACCCGCAAATTCTCCCCAATTTGCCAAAATTTCTCAATACTTCAACAAGCCAGACAAACAAAAACAACAACAATTCAATTAAACCCAAGAGTCAAAAGAACATGAATTGCCCAAACTGAAATTTCTACTACAAACCCACAATCTCTTCAATTTCCCAACATCTCTAAGAACCATAACAAGCCAAATAGACAAAAACAAACATGAATCAAAAGAACAAGAAAACCCAAAATGAAATTAAAAAACTGAACTTTTTTACCTCTTTGTTTTCCTTAGAAGCACTAGAAGGATGAGAAAACGATCTCATAAGACAAGTTGGTTCCCCCATTTTTCCCTCTTCTTCTCCAAAAACAAAAAAGCTCCAATTTTTATCAAAACCCTTTTGAATTTCCCTTCTGTTCTTTCACTATTTTCTACCCTTTATGAATCTCTAACAAAAGCTCCTCTTTTTACTTTGAAATTTGAATCAGAGGCTCTCAGCTCAACGGCTGGATTGACATTCCAAGCAAGAAAGAGCGAGTGAGGTGAAAAATTTAGCAGCTTTTTGCTTAAAGTTGGGATCTTTATGGGTTTTTGACTCATAATTTTCTCTTTCTTTATATGAGTGAACCGTTAGTTTATGATACAATTTCATTTCTTGAATTTTGTTTTGGGACCCATTTGCCAAAGCTCCTAACGTCTGTTTTCATTTTCTTGATTTTTTTATTCTCATTTCCATTTTAAATTGCATTGTCAAAAAGGCTGTTTATATTTACATATTTGATTTTTAATTTTTAACCTTCATTTATCAGTTTAAAAAGATTATAAAAATTAGATTCCGAATTCAAGACTTCTCACTTACATATTAGAAAGTATATCGATTGGTATTATCAGTTTCTATATTTAATAAAAATATTAAAGAATAAAATATTTTTATTTATCTCTTTTCTATAGATAAATGAACATAATATTTTAAGTGGATTCAATAAAGGGATACAGGCATTATTTTTTATAATTTTTATTTCAATTCAATCTTTTTGTTTGAAATACTCAATCTAGTGAAATTTTTTATGATTTAATTCATTTGCTTTATTGTTGTGGGTTATATATTATATTTTCAAAGATTAATAAGATATTTGAAGAACACTACTATTATTATATTATATTATATTTTCCACTTCATTTTTGGTCCACCAATTTGAAAAAAAATTTATTTATTTGTGGGTTTGGAATAAAACAACAAATGCAGTCTTGTAGCGATATTAAGCAACGGCATTCGTCTACTATAATCAATTTGATTATATACATAATTACAGGTTTTACTTTTTTAATAAATAAATAATAATTTTAATGTTTAAACTCAATAGCTAAACAAATTATTTCAGTAGTTATTAACAATAACAAAACGGTATAAGTTATACCAATCTTACTTTATATTTTATGCAGCCAAGCTTAACATATAATTTAAACAGTTTATTGTAAATATTACAGCTTCATGTTTAACTAAGGTGTCGCCATTTATTAGCAATAATATCAAATAATGAAATGTGAAAAACAAAATCATCTCAATCTTACATAAATATGATAGATGATGAGATAAATAGATGCTTAATGAAATAATAAATCATGGCATAAATTTTATTAGGACATTGTTAAATAAATACTTCTCACACAGAAAGAATAAATAAGAAGAGCATGAAAATTTAGTGGGATTTTACAATTATATTAAGATATGTTTCAATACAAAAATTATTACAAAAATGAGAAAAAGGATTTTCAAACATTTCTTTTAATTATGTTTTAATTAATTAACAATTTAATAGATCCATTTATTTGGTACGAGTCAACATCTCTTCATAAGGAAGAAAATCTTGAAGATTTAGAAGAACTATTGAAACTATTTCCAGCATTGCTTATGAGCTAATTTTGGGGAGTCTATGAAATTGTTTATAAATATGTTTTCTTTATGTGTAGATAAATATATACATTCAGATGTTGTTGAATTTGTCTCGAATTGACTTTTATTCTTTCAAACATTCAAAAGTTCCCTTGCCTCCATAAACATACAAAAGAAAAAGTATCATTTTACCTTCTTTAACTTTACGAAAGTGCACTATTTTTCCCGCCAAATGCTTGTATTGGCTTTTTGATTGACTTAAATTTGAGAAAAAAAGTCATCCGATCAGAAGTTGACATGTGAAATTCTAAATTTTATTCTAAACAAATTTAGATAGACGAGAGGCTGTAAAATATTAGGAGAAGTGAGAAGAACATTTGAAAATTCGGAAAGGTGAGAAGTTTGAATGTATTTAACCTGTAGGTCTTTAATTTGTCACCGAGACAACGAATTATCAACTAAATTAAACATCAACCAGTAGTGAATGACGCGTAAACTATATGAACCGAGATATTGATGGATTTAGATCAAGTATCGCGCTACTTTGTTTTTACAAAAGTTGAAAGGATTCAATAAAGTTTATGGAGAGGATAAGAGAGAAAAATATTCTTATGAACTCTAATATGTTTCTTAAAATTCAAGCCATTGTTGACATATAGTTTCTTAAACTTCTTATGAACTCTAATATGTTTCTTAAAATTCAAGCCATTCTTAAAATATTCCAGTTTTAAATTGTTTTCAGTTATCTAAATTCTCTATATTTTTTAATAAATGAATTATGCGATAGAGTTGTTACTTTATAGAAAATGCATAGAGTTTAAACTTCAACTATTGTAAACACCAATACACTGAAAAATGGGTCTACACTAAAGATCATAATCAAATGATGATAAGTCACTACAAGCATTACACAATATACGTATATAAAACAGAGTAACATCTAAAATGTTTCCATTCATGTCAATTTTTAACACAGATTCAACACGAAACAAATTGGATTATTTATAAATGAATTGTAGTAAAATTTCCTTGAATTACCAAGGAAAAACGGCGAAATTACATTTTCTCAACCACAAAACAACAAAATTCCCACAAAATGATCATTGAACATTAATGTCAAAAACCTTAGCACTAACCCTAGCTTTAGGAATACTCAAATACAATACACCATCCCTAACCTCAGCCCGAATCTTCTCCAACTCCACATTTTCCGGCAAAGCGATTCTCCAACTATACTTCCCGAAGCTTTTCGCCTCCCACTCTTCCTCCCCATTGTCAACCTCCGGTTCCGCAACCCCATTTTCTCCACCATCGATCTTCTTTTTGTTCACAACTTTTTCAGCTTTTACGACGAGCATTTTCTCCTCCACATAAACCCTAACATCTTGCTTTGTCATTCCAGGCATGTCAAACCGGAGCTTGTACTCGGTTTCTCCCTCTTTTATCTCCCACGGTGTTCTTCCTCGGGTGGCCGGAGGTTGAGATGTGTACGCCAATGGATCCTCCATCATTCGGTCCATTGTC
>CAOJBJ011263656.1:0-10611 GCA_948291685.1 Euphorbia celastroides | reverse complement strand
AGGTGTTGTGATCTTCTGTGGACCTCAGGCAGACCTGCAAAACAGATCAAGTGGGTTTGGGTATCCAATGAGCTTTGGGTCCTCACAGGTTTACTACCAAACTAGGCCTATCATAATCATAATCATCATAATAGCCATTCTTATATCTACACATGATAGTAGTATGGTTAGTTTTACCACAAAACCTGCACCCTTCATAGGGTTCTTATTGTCTCTGCTTCTTCAGAGCTTTCTGATGCTATTCTGTGCCTCCAGATCATTTGGGAGATTCCGGATTCTTATCATCTCCCTTCTTTGCAAACCTTTGTGATATCTTGGCACCACCATTCTCCTTCCTCTTTTGTTGAGGAACTTCTTCTGTCATCACCTTCTTTCCTTTCTATTATTAGGTGAATCTTTGCTTTTGTTGTTGTGGTGCCCTTCCGGATGGATGACTAGGAGCTTTCTGGTCTTTCTTTCTGAATGCTCCTCCTTTATGGGCTTGAGGTTGTTTAGCTCTCCTCTTCTGGGGTTCATAGCTTCCTCTACCCAGATCATCCTTGAGAATTGCAAGCTCTCTCTTCAGGCCAAAGAGGTTTGCTTCCAATCTCATCACTTATGCATTCTGAAAGTTTTCTTCAATCTTGGTCTCATGCACACGAACTCTCACAACATCCAAATCCTTCTCTATCATCTCCTGATCTTCAGCCATTGTCATAATTTTCTTTCTAAGCTCCTTGATGGACTTATTGTTATTCTCTACATTTTTCATCACAGTAGACAAGGATTTGACAAGGTTAGTAATAGATATTGATTCAGAGTAAGAGTTTACCTCATATTCATCCGGAGTTGATGTTGAGATCTTTTCAGTGCTTTGGGGAGATGACGATTCTCCTTCCTCCATGGCCATAAGTGCTCTGTTTTCTTCTTCTTCATCAGAGGAGGAACAACTTGAGTCTTCTTCACTTTCACTCCAAGCAGCAGCTAGTGCCTTCTTCTTTGACTTCTTTCCGTCTTTCTGGCACCTTGGGCATTTGGATTTCATATGGCCTTCTTCTCTGTAGCCAAAGCATATCATTTTCTTCTCTGGATCTTTCTTCTCTTCTGGATCTTTTCTAAACTTCTCTCTTTTGGAGCTGCTTCTGGTTCCTTTCGAGGAGTCTCATTTTCTGGAGGACTTCTTGTACTTGAATCCATCTTTCTTCAGGAATTTCCTGAACTTTCTTGCAATTGCAGCCTTCTCCTCATCATCATCACTTTCAGAATCTAATTCGGACTCTTCTGTTCTTAGGACAAGAGACTTCTTTTTCTCCTCTGTCCTCTTCTCCTGAAGGTTGTACCTCTCCAGGGACAGTCCCTGAGTTAGAAGATTCCCAATGAGCTCATCATAGGTGTATGTTCTGAGATCATGAGCTTTTTTTATGGCGGTTTTCTTGTTGTCCCATTCCTTGGTGAGACTTCGGAGGATCTTCTTCACTTTCTCCTCCTCAGTGCACACCTTCCTAAGCCTCTTCAACTCATTCATCAGATTGGTGTATCTGGTGTTCATGTCGCTGATGGATTCCTTTGGCAGCATCCAGAAGGTTTCCACTTTCTTAACTAAGAGGTCAGTTTTGGCATCTTTGACCTTATTGGTGCCGTCATACATCACTTCCAGCTTCTCCTAAATCTCCTTTGCTGTCTCACAGCCAGCTACTCTGTTGGACTCAGCAATGCTTAAACCACAATTTAATATTGTGATGGCATAAGCATTTTCTTTGGTGCGCTTGAAGTCATTTTCATCCCAATGGTAAGTAGGCTTTGGCAGTCGTACTTCAGTTATTGGAACATATGAGCCTTCCTCGATCACGAGCCAAACATACATGCTCTTAGACTGAATGAAATGCTTCATTCGAGTCTTCCAGAAAGAGTAATGCTCTCCTGTAAAGAGAAGGGGTTGGGTAATATAGTTACCTTCTGGAAGAGTATGCTGATTTTGGTGAGCCATTTCTTGAACTGGTGGATTCCATGGATTTTTAGCTACGAGATTGTTAGATCTCCTTCTTGAGTAACTGCTCTGATACCACTTGTTGGTCCCTTAGGAGTATACAAGTTGGGTCAGAGGGGGGTGAATGACCCTTTTTCGTGGAAGTAGTTGGTAATTTAAAATTCAATTCGGATCTGGACTTCGGGTAGACTCCGGATGCAGACTAAACAAGAACTTAAACTTTAAACTGCATAAAGAGATTTTATAACTGGTTTTTCACTTAGAAATTTTCTAACAGATTTGAAACCAGAGCTTTCTTCTCTTGGTGTTTTTGAAAGCTTGAAAGAATCAGCAACTTCTTCATGCTCCCAGCTCCTTTATTTATAGGTTGAGCAGTAAATGCTACCGTTGGAGATGATGCAATATGGTTCGTTGAAGAAGTTAAGTCCAGGCGCATCCGAATCATTCCTTTGGCCATTAGACACAATTAAATGCCCGTTTGAAGTTGGCATTTGTGCATCAATGGATGATCCCAGGATTTCAGACATCCCTGCTGGTCTGAAGATCATCCTAATAGCCTCTGAATCGAAAGTGGTCTTCACGCGCTCCGGTATTGGCTACTTGGTGACTTTATGTCACTGTCACTATGTTGTTTTTGTCCTTTAGTGCTTTTCTCTTCATTAAATTTCCGACAGTTGGTGGAAGAGCATTAAATGCATCTTAAAGACCGGATTTGATCTTCTTTTACACACTTGGACATTTTGAAATTGTTTGACACTGGATTCTCATCTGTCCACGTGGATTCCGGATCTTTTCCTTTTAATTGTGGTTTCGGAACTTCTAGATCCGGACCTCTTCTTTTTCCTTTGACTTTGCGGATTTTGTTTATCTTCAAACTCTTCTCGAAGTGTATCGGATCTTGTCTTGGATCGGATCTTATGACTTGGTGAGCAACTTCCAACAATTATCTCTAGCCTTGTACAACAAACTTGACCACCAAGTAGTCAAGGAATTACTCCCTTACTCCTCACTTAAGGGTCAAACTAAAATTGGCCCAAAGGACCTCATGTCTTGCCTATATAAAGTTATAAACCCTTCTCATAAGTCACCTAAGGTATGTTACTTTTCCTAACCTTTATCCTACCAAAATTATCTCTCACATAACTCTTGTGCTGACTTTAACATCAAAGAGTCCTTCATACAAGCACCCCCGATCCTAATCTTTCCTTTTTTGGCAAGTATTAGGCAGTCACCCTTCCTCAGACTGACCAAAAAGTGACATAAAAATAACCCCATTTGGAGACAAGTTCACAATATACTAGGAGATTTTACTTGAAAAAATATGTTTCGCGGTAATGGATTCTGGTCCATAACCATAGGTTCCAATTACGATATCATTAGTCTAAATATTGCATCTCATGTATAGATGTCAAAGAGCATGTGTTCTTGTGCAATGTGATAAATTGAGATCTGAAATAGGTTCAAGTATCAAAGTTGTTCTAACCGGTCTCCGAGCTTCACCGTGAAGACCTGCAAAATAAACAAAAACTTTTCGACACTCAAGTCAGTAAGAGATCAAGGTGGAGAATAATATGAATAATTAGATATATGTCGCGTATATTGTTTTTGTCATCTTTTATCTTGTACCTTTGATGTTGAGAATGAGCCTTTATATAGGCTAAGAGTATTCCTAATTAGGCTAGAACTGCTATTCATGCTTAGAGATAAATATGATATTATGAGATAATATCAAGTAAACATTTTATCTTGATTAGGAAATAACAACTAAAATAATATTTTTCATATAGTTATTAGGAGCCTGGCGGTAGACTGTTTGAAACCTTTTATGGTTGAAGGTGTTTTGTTTTTTTGCATGCCGTTTTGTAGGCTATGTTGCTTTGCAGGGTTTCACTGTTCTAGCACACTCGTTGAGAATAGTTTGATATCTATACGTTTACCATCATGTGACAATGTGAATGCCTATAGGTCCGCTTTTGGCTCCTCACCTATGTTTGGTGGAATGTTGCCACATGACTGTTTGGCTAACATGTGGTTTTTGTATTTTGATATCAACTTTAAACATATTAAGGCATAGGCTCTTATCATGTAGATGATTATAACATTTGTCTTTTGTCTTGAAATTCTATCAAGCAATACAAAAATATATATTTTAGACACGTAACTATTTTAGTTAGTGTCATTAGTTGACATATAAAGACTTCAAATATATGTAATCAAATAAATAGATGCACACTTCGTTATGATAAATAAATTCACTTATATTCGCGAGACATGAATCTCTCCATTTGATATTTAAGGCTTTCTCTTTCTCTAAGTGAATACCCTATCTTTGATAATATTTATCTTTCTCATTTTGATAGATGCATGTGGTATTCCAGCTCCACAATTGGCTTTTAGCTCATCATCCGGAATATACTTTTGATCCGGCATTTGCTCTTCGAGTTTAATAAGTGAATCAAGTGTAAATAAAAGCTTCACAGCTTAGAGTAACACCTTTGTTGAAAAAATTCACCATAACCACTTAGTCATCGTGTGCATCGCTCCTATTGGTAGCCCCGTCCAGCTTTGTTTCAGACCTTTTTAAGGCTAAGTTTGAATGTTGCTTTTTCCTCTTCTTGTAACCAGTGTCCCGAATGGCTTTTGTGAACGGGCTTTAATATCCTTCATGAGGATGCTTAAAACGTGTATGATTTTGCCAACTCAAATAATACAAGCTAAAGTTATAAAAATTTCCTCCGCAATTAAATTTGCACCCGTTGTGGAAGCCCTGTTTTTCTGTTTTTCGCCCTCATTTCCATGTTGTCAGTGAAAAGCATTAAAGATCAATATATTTCATTAACATCTATATCACATTTTGATGGACAATATTCATATGCATTTATCAATGGAAGCATGAAAATAAAAGTCTAGCATACACAGAATAGCCCATAGAACATTAATGAAGTTGCTTAATTAAGCCGTTGTAAGAATAGTATGTATCAATATTTTTTATATAATGAATTATTGGTGGTATATACTATAGAGTTGATCCAAATATGGTCTGACATAGTTCCACTTAAGACATTCTTAAGCTACAGTGGGACAGTTGGCTTGATGAACTAATGCACGAATACTATACTGCAACTATTGGAAACTCGGAGATGGTTCTATAAACTTTATCAAAACGAACGAAACAACAAACACTTTATTCGAAACTAATATCTTATGAAAAGGATAACCGAAGTAGCATTACGAGCCAAAAATATGACAATATATTTGTCTTGGAGTTTGTTTTAGAAACAAAGCTATAATGCCAATCAGGTGAAGAAACATATCTTTGCAAATAAGAAAAAAATGAAAGAGATAGAACTTAATTTGAGTAAATAAACTTTATGGAGGTTTGTATCAAGAATCCAACATCACAGAAGCAATGGATTGAAGAATTCGATAGCCAATTTGTCTGAATATCAAGGGCCTTTTTTCCCATTTTGTAGATATAACACTTGCAATTGAATATCCATTGCTGAAATAACCACGATTTCGTGAACTAGTGTAAAAATTAGAGATCTACTATGGTGGAGTCTTCTTTCATGATCCACGGCGTCAGCCAAATTTTCCATTAGCGATTTTCAATCAAGAAACCAAAATTAGGGGTTTCAAATAAATTAGGGATTATAATTCTTGCCATGATTTTCATGATCCGTGGCTATTGATTTCAATAGAACCCATTTTAGTTTTCCACAAAAAAATTGTAGAACAATCGTTTATTATTGCCATTATTTCGACGAAAAACAAATGAAAAGAGCTTTAGGTTTTTGACTTATTTGTTTTGTGTTGAAGATTTTGTATAATAAATCCGTTGAAATTGTTTCTCTCAACGAGTTCACGCTCACCGCACTATTAATGACTTGTGACCCAAAATTGGTTCAAGTATCGAAATTGTTGTTTTAACCGGTCTTCGAGCTTCAACGTGAAGACTTGCAAAGCAAACAAAAAACTCTCCGACGCTAAAGTCAGTAAGAGATCGAGGTGGAGAATCATATGAATAATCAGAGATGTGATCCTTTGAGGTTGAAAATAACCCTTTATGTAGGTTAAGAACAGTTCTAATTAGGCTAGAACTGATATTCATGTTTATCATAAATATGATATTATGAGATAATATCAAGTAAGCATTTTACCTTTATTAGGAGACAAAAACGGCTTAAAATCGCCAATGGTACATAAACTTTACATTTACTAACATAATGATACATGAACTTTAAAACTTAACATAAAGGTATATGAACATTATACTTTGCTAACATGATGGTCAAAATTTCCTTTCGCTCTAGGTAAAACTTCATAATTTAATAAATTCTTTCCATTTTCAATAAGTTTCTCCCATTTTTGTCATCATCTTCAACATCTCCCATTTTCAATAAGTTGTCAATGGTACATAAACTTTACATTTACTAACATAATTCTTTCACTTAATTCCTCGCCACATATTTATTCTTCTGACATTCCTTTTCTTTTTCTTACTGAAATTACAATTCGAATAAAAGCAAAGCAATCTGGTTCCTATAATCAACTACTCTACATCCGAATTACCACTCATATTTCCCCAACTCTCTTGTCGAACAGATGTAACGCAATGTAATTTTTTCCTTCTCTCATTTCGTTATTTATGCTTTTTGTCATGTTTCTATGGTTCTAACTAATTATTATTGACTTGTGACTGAAAATTGAGGGATGCAAGCGATTTTAAGTTAGACAATAACTAATATAATATTTTTCATATAGTTATCACAATCGAATTGGCTTATAAGATACAATTTGCCTGAGTTAGTATTTTGTTGATTGAGATCTGATTCATGAATAAGTCAAATAACGTATTGAGTACATTATTCTAATTTTGTTGATTTAAAAATATGCAAAATCACAAATTAGTATATGAAATTAACAGTGATAAAAGAAAATAGCAAGTATAGGATGCATTCATAAAAATGAAAGTCGGCGAAGGAGACATAAGACACGTAAAAGGAAGAGAGGCAGCCGACTTTTCTTGATCCGGCCGTGAAGCCGGCAAGCCGCTGACTTGACGGTGCCTTCCACGTGCCCTCTTCACCCAATTATTATACTATTTGTTTCTTTTTTAATGGAAAATTATAATTAAATTCAATTTCTGAAAATTTTCCACTCTTTCGGCTTGTATTGGATTCTCTCCAAACTTGTATATCGAATTTGCATCAAATTAAGCAATTGATTCATTCACAGCTTTTTATATTCATTAAATTTGATAAAGAAATGCAATTTTTTATTGGTATGCTAGCTATCATGAATAACATTAAGTAATGATAACATAGGTTATCTACAATATATGAAGCATAAAACTTTGTTGTATGTAAAATTATCAGTTTGTATATACAGGAAAAGCTGGGCTAGCTTTAACTCGTACAACATAAAGATGGATCGATACGTGGTTTTTGTTCTCTTACTTTCTATGAAAACTTATAGAAGCAAAAATCGAATTGCAAAAAGTAATATAGTGTATTAGTAAATTGAATAAATAAAATGTAAATTGAAATTTATGGAGTGGAGGAATTGATTATAACAGGCAAATAATAGACTTATTTATTGACAGGATTGGATTGAATTCAGTTTTGATTTAGTAGGCTTTTTTCTTAATAGTGTTTATTCCAAAGGCGAATTGAAACAAATAGTCTAAAAAGGCCTCTAGTTTTCAATGCAAGTCCTTTTATTATTTACAATTGTCCGTTTTTGAAGAGTTTAACAACAAAAGTCTAAAAAGTCTAAACACCTAAAATCGTCATATTCTCCTCCCCAAGGTTCACGCCGCAGCCCCGTCGCTGGAAGCTCCGCCCGTAGCCGCCCCCGACACCGGAACCTCCACCGTCGCAGCCCTCCATCTCCCCAAGTCCCTCCGACATCCAGATCTAGCCATCGCCGCCGCTTTCTCCTTCAAGACCAGTCGCAGCCGCCGCCTTCTTCTCCATCAGAACCCACCTCTGATGTCGCCGCCGCCCCAGATCAGAACTAAGAATGCTGCGCCGGACCAAAACCACCAGATCTGGATGAAAAAATAAGCTGCCGGAAACTGAAATCCACCTTCGATCTTGCCGTTCCGAAGCCTCGCCGTCGTCTGCGCCGATCTCGCCGCCGTCTGCCTCCAATCTCGTCGCCAGATCAATTGTTTTTCTTTGATTTTGATTTTTTGTTTTGAATGCATGTGTTTTCTATGTTTTCCGACGATATTTGGTTGGCGGCGGTGTCGATGGCGGTCTCCGTCGGCGGCTCAGATCTGGCTCAAATTTGCTATCACCGACACTGCTGACCAGATCTGACCGCCAGATCTCATCCGCCGAAGCCCCATCACCGAGAAACTAACACCGGGAAAACTGCCGTTTTCACCCACCCACCGCCGTCGAAGCTGGCCGTTTCAGCTACCAGAAAGCTCACGTCGTTCACATCTGGTCGTTACACCATCACTGGAATCACCGCCGTTACACAGCCGCCGGAGTCATCGCCGTTACGTCGCCGCCGGAGCTATCAAAGACTGAAACTAAAACACCACATCTGAAAAGTAATATACTCTTCTTGCTTAGTAAAAATAGTATACTCTTTCTTTAATGATGAAAATAGTATACTCCTTTTTTTTTAATAAAAAAATAGTATACTCTTTAATGATTTTTTTTTCTTTGAGTTAGTATACAATTAATTAGTAAGTATATTCATTTAAATCACTTAAAATATGAATATATTTCAAAAGTAAAGAATCAGTATACTCGAAAAATTAAAAATCAGTATACCCGAAAAGTAGAAAATCAGTATACCCGAAAAGTAGAAAAATCAGTATACCTAAAAAGTAAAATATCAGTATACCCAAAAAGTAGAAAATCAATATAGTCGAAAAGTAGAAAATCAGTATACCCGAAAACTAGAAAATCAGTGTGCCTGAAAAGTAAAAAAAAGTATACTAGTTTTGTACTGCAATTTTCATTTTGGTATATTTCGAAAAAATATTTATCGAAAAAATATCAATATAGATCTTGTTTTAAAGACAAAAATATAATGAATAAATTACTCTAAAAAATCGTCTCGAAAAAATTAATGGTTAAAAAGATATGATCGTTTGAAATTTCAGAATCTAAAATTAATTAGGAGAGAGGTAGTGAGTACCATCTCCTTCTCAACAAGCTTCCTACCCATAAGTAATAGGAGAAAAAGAAAAAATTAAAAACAGGAGAAAGAAAAGGACATAAATAAATATAAAAAGAAAAGAAAGACAAAACTAAATACAAGGAAAAAAGAAAGGACATTCGTTACCCCGTCTTAAAACTTTTGGAATGTGGGTTCGGCAAACTTTGGTGTTGAGCAAACAAAATATAAAAAAATATTAATATATTTTGATATTAAAATTTTATTACAAATATATTATATTATAAATATTTTACATATACATATGATTACTCGACAAAAATACATTACAAATTTTTTTTAAACATTCATATGTTTATTTTCTTAAATTTGATAATGATAAAATATTATATATAAAAATATATTTTATAGAAAAACTAAGCGGGGAGAGACCCATTGAAATTTCAGTCTAAATCACAATTTCAACACATTTATCTTAGCCAAGTTAAAAAAAATTACTATATTATTTTTTAAACCCGTCCTAAATACTTTAGATTTGGACGAGTTCGAAAAGCCGACAAGCTTGTCAATTCCACAAATTGTTTTAACATATAGGAAGGAAAAAACACTAAATTTAAAAATCCATCTTTATTAGCTTGTTAAATCCATTTTCCATATCATAATTTTCTAGATGTAGACAACTAATAACTTGTGAATTTTAAATGTATATGGCATGTGAATTTCACTTTAATTATGTATTAATGGTCTTATAAGAGCATCTTCAATAGATTGTCATGTGGAATTGACATTCAAATTGATTGTGTAGTAAAATAGACAATACAAATAAAAAAAAGTGTTAACAATAGATTGTCTATTTGAATAAAAATTATATTTACTTTAATATAAAATGTTGGAGTTATTCAAAGTAAGAATAACTCACCAAGGTTTGAAGGAAACAAATTCTCAAAGTCAAGGAAAAAGAATGAAGGTCCATATCATAAGATTGAGAAGACTTCCAGAAGAGTTTCAAGGAATCAAACTCCTGGACCTAGGACAAAGATGAAGATCCGGAACCAAAGAAGGAACTAAGGATCCGGAATCCAGGACAAAAACAAAGATCCTGCATAGAAGAGAAAATCAAGGATCTGGACATGACTCCTGGAGTTCAAGCTTCAGTGCTAAAACTATGGATGTCAAGACAACAAGCCAAAACGGATGAAGAACAGCTTCCAACAATCTCAGAGCCATCAAGGAAGGTCTCTAGCATATCTCAGTGTTCAATCAATACAATATGTTGGTCCCTCAAGAACAGACAATATGGGTCAGATGGGGGTGAATGACCTTCGTGCGGAAGTAGTTTGGCAATTTGAATTTCTCTTCGGGTTCGGACTCTGGTTGATTCCGGATGCAGACAGATAATATGAACTATGAAAATTAAATTGCACAAACAATTTTATCCTGGTTCAGCCCCGCCTACTCTAGTCCCCAGAACTCCTGCTGGGCTTTAATCCACTATTGGTCTTCTT
>CAOJBJ011262636.1:0-11286 GCA_948291685.1 Euphorbia celastroides | reverse complement strand
ATTGTTGACTGACCATTCCAATTATGAACATTTACATTTATTAGGAGCTGAGGAAATAGGAGAATAATCAAATATGAAGATAAGTATAATTGACGAAGAAAAGACTTTGTACTATCATTAATATTGAAGCATCCACAAACGTAAATGACCTGAATCCAACGGAACATCAAATTTTAATCACTATTATCATTGAAACATTTCTCTCTTTTCCCTCAAAATTCATTTATAAGTATCGCAAAATTTTAATTTACATAGGTTGCTCATACCAAAGGTCTAATGTCATTCTAAGTTTTAAAAAGTTTTTGTTTCAACTCTCTAAAGTTGAATATTTTTTTTATCTCTCAACCCATAAATACTACGTGTCAGCTTTTGATTAGAGAAAAAAAATGACATGTTTTTTATGGAAAAGAATGATATATTTGAAAAGTTAAACTAACCAAAAGCTGACATGTGGTGTTCAAAGAGTTGAGAGCTACGAAAAAGTCAACTTTCATGGAGTTGAAAGAAACTTTTGAAAGTTCAGTAAACCTTTAATGCCAACCTTAGAGAGTAAACTATACATTTAAATTTGAGAAAACTTCAAAAACATACCTTGTGGTTTCGTGTTTTTGCAAAAACATGCATGTGGTTTATTATTTTTTTTTTTTGTAAAAACATGTCTTGTGTTTCATAATTTTGCAAAAAGTGGCTAATCACAAGGTATATTTTTGAAAAATTACATTTTTGATAATATTATACAAATTATTTTGATAAACTTAACATTAATTTACTCTACTTATATTACTTGTGAATTATTTATCAAAATTTGAGTAATTTTCGGAAATATTTCAATTTATTATAATTTCTTAAAGTTAAGATCTAATTTAATTAAAATAAATACCAATTCTTCTAAAAAAAATCTCAAATTTATCACTAATGTGTATTTTATTTTTATAAAGAAACCTGCAAAATTTTACTTCAAAATGGAGAAGATTACCCTTTCAAATGTGGTGTTAACATTTTGAAAAACATGTTTTTGAAAAATTCTAAAACCACGGACATGTTTTTGAAAGAAAATAAACTACAAGTATGCTTTTGAAAAACACGAAACCACAACATAATGTTTTTGAAGTTTTCCAGTTTTCCCTTTAAATTTAACCTTACATCATTCAAGAGGTGTTTGGAGTCAAGATTCTCAAAAGAATCCAATTCTTTTATTTCCTTTTAGACGAAAGAAGTGTAAATTTCGTACATAAGATATATGAATTAAATTCCTTGGGAATCTTGATTCTGAACAAACTATATGCATTGTAAAATGATATCACATCATTATACATGAGAACTTACCCATCGATACCTGATTTATGTTATTACACGTTAATTTTTACAAGTACATTAATTCACATATACATACCCATTACTTGACTCACACTTTTATCGTATATAATACAGTTCCATATATCAAAATACATCAGTATAATGGGTCCGTATAAAGTCAGGTTTTAATTGCCCATAAAAAAGTATTTTCTTCAATTAAAAATACATCATTAATCGATATATATTAGTTTGACCATCCTTTTGCTCGACAATTAATGTATATGTTTACTTATCATAGAAGAATTCGTGAGACCGGAATGTTTTGGTGGCTGTCTGCTTCAAAAGGATTCGAGAATATTCAAAATTGAACCAGCTAAAATATCTAATAAGTACTATAATATTATAAAAATCAAATCAAATATTCCAAATTGCAACAACTTCAAGTATATTCTAAGTACTGGAATAATATATATAACATAATCACAATTCCAATTACATAATACAACATGTTACTGCCTACTATAAAATCCAACACCATTAAAAATAATTATGGTGGTTAAGCTAAATAATGACCCACTTAAAGTCATGCTTTAAAATGTTTTACACCATTAATAGACATATTACTTGTATTATGAGATTGTTGAAAAATCACTTCAAAACATCAAATGTAAACATATATAAAGAGAGATATAATTTTATGGTAGGCCAAGTGGGAGATTTCCTGCATTTTGTTTTCACTTAACTTTTCACAAAAGTACCCGAGACCCTCCGATCATCTGCAATAAGTTTATGAATTTGCTTGCATTGCCAACCCACCTTCTTGTCTCATTTTTTCAAAAAAAAAAAAAAAGAATTAAACTTATTGTAGTATTGATATGTTGCTACCACAAATTTAAGTATATATATATATATACCAAGTCAACCATCGGGTTTTACTTGGAATTACAAGTAAAAAATGTTAATCAATCACTTGGAATTCTCTTCCAATTGGGTGGATTGAAGTCAACAGCGGTAGGCTGTTCGGGGTCAGCCAGTAGCGGAGGTACTTTTTAGAATGCTGAAAATCGAGCTATTCGTTGTTTTGTGCATAAATAATATTGTGAAGTTTAGTTCAAGTCAATAAATTTAATATAGATCATTAAATATTTTCAAATTCAATAATTAATTATAATTTAATATGCATATGCAATTTTAATAAATAATTATATAAACTTCAAAAATGATACAAACATCACGTCGAGTACTATCTTTTTCTTCATCTTTCATGTTTATACTCGTCGTTTTTTACTGTTTCCAAATTGATTGGTTCATTTCACCTCATGAATTTGAATCACTTCTGTATCAAATCAAATCGTAAGATTAATTTCGTGAATCGTAAATTTTTTATGAATTTAAATACGTTTCATATGTCTTTTCATACTGATCTCCATCAAACATCTAAATTTGAAGTAAACAAACTTTTTTTTTATTAAAACTCACCAAGGATAAAGACTATGGTTCGAATGTTTAAAATAGGTCGAGTTATACAAAAATAAAAGTCAAACAACTAACACTCAAATAATATTAACGGCAACGAAAATAAATACAAAAGAAACGGTTACATTATAGTCAAACAAAAAGAAGGGATGTTATTCCACTAGAAATACGGTGAGTCTACTAAAACGAGTCAACGCACCGGCAATATGATTGCCTTCTCTTAAACTATGAGTTACCTTAATTAATATGCATACTACTAAATTGCTTAAGACAACTTAACCAATCCAAGCAAATGGACTAGGGAACCAAAGTGTAGCGCGATTTTAAGAGATTAATCACATAAATCGAATTACTCGCCAACCAAATATTGAACCAATCTCTAGTACAAGCCTCATTAATAGAGAAAATTAACGGCAGTAAGCTTCACATGGAAAGCAAAGGAAGAAGTAATATAAACGCAAAACAACGAACAACTCGACCTTCAGCACTCCATTGAAATCAAAGGGTTATTGCTAAATTAGTGAGACTGAAATGTTCTGATGGTACAAGAAAGAAAACATAATTGCAACCACCTGGATTCTTGAAAATTATTAAAATAATGCACAACAAAATTAAAATCAAATCAAATACTAATTCGAATTGCAGCCAACTAAAAATATCTTGTAATTGTGATAATAACTTAAATGGAAATAGAAAAAAGAATATTGTAACTATTATATATTTACATAATGAGAAATCAAATAACGCCAACAAACATATTATTGGCTAACAAGCAATTCAATGCTTTCTAAGATGTATGCATTCCGTTTCGTTGGTGGGTAAACTAACTAAGGACACATTGTAAGTCACAATTTAAAAAAATTATACACCTAATAACTACAAACAATTCAATATAAAAATAATGTACACTTTGATGTTTGTCTTTGGGCGTCTCGGAATGCTATCGTCTTGTTTTCTACTTATTTTTCTAGAAAGTGAAGACATACTTTTTTGGTGTAAGCTTTGTGTTAGCGTGATATTCCGAATCCTCATTACTAATGGAATCGAAATGATATGTGGATTGATTAGATGAATTGAAAAGGATTCAAACTATGTTAGAAATGGTCCATTACTTGTATAGCTTAATCTCATCTCTGAAGTGTTGTAGCATATATCTCATCAACCATAGGGATTTTAACCAAATCCCAAAGCCATGAAGTTCTTTTAAGCCAAAAACTCCAACTAAGTTTTGAAATATTAAAATACGCTCTTTTGAAACTAATTTACAAAAAAAAATTCTTCCAAACAACCCAACCGCGGTTTGCATTCTTAACATTTTTACATCCGGCGAGAGTTTTTGGTTTCTCCGACAATTAATTCCAAGCTTGCAATAATGATGCTGTCATTGATTGAACAACTGGTTTACGTTTCTTTATTATTCGAAGGAGCGAAGAATAAGAACATTCTACGTTCACTGATTTACAAATGATATAGTTATCTTAGCATTGTGGTTCATCTTCCATTTTATCAACCTCCAATCATACACAACATATATTGCTGACCAGTGGCGACGGCAGGGAGTGGCCGGCGGGAACCAATGCCCCCCACCCCCAACCACCTATATTATTATATTATACTTATAATGTAGTAGAAGTTATATAAACAGATTTGGTGGAGTTGGTAGAGCATTAATAATCTTCCCCAAGAACCTTGGTTCAACACACATGGAAAGCTTTTTTTTTTCTTTGTTTTTTCAGTATTAATGGGTTTTTGTGTTGAGCCTAGCTCCGTTGCTGACTCTCGCCCACTCGTGTGGATATATTGCTATTACACATTAAGATTGATATATGTTAAAAGAGTACTTTAGTTTAATGTCGTGCATGAGTTACCGATTTTATAGCATACACATTTGTATAGTTTATTTTATTTATTTTTACCTCAAGCATACAATTGTTGAACTCTGATAGTGTATTAAGCATCATCATATGTTGTTTATTGGTTAAAATAAATGCAAAGGGTATACCTAGTCATGGTTATTTTGAAGCTAGGAAAAGTATTTCATTTTATGCCGCTTCAGTGTACTAAATTTTAAAGCATTTGAGATTTGATAAATTATGTAAGGCATAAGATTTGCTGTTGTTTGAAATTTTCAGATTAAGCATCTACAGATGTTAATTGTAAGCGTATTTGTTGCCAATTCTTTTTTTTTTTTGTATTGAATTCATGGTTCTGTTTCATCATAAACCTCGAATATTCCTATAGCGTGTTATAGGATCCCATGACATATTTTATAGGATTTATTAAAATGTTATAGGACATTTATATACGTAACATGAGGTTTTAAATGTTTTAGAATGTAATATGAGATTTAAAGGTTTTAGTACGGAATAGGAAAATTCGCAAAGAATTGGTTTGCAAAAACTATATCAATATGAATATTTTTTTAATGAGAAAAATATAACAGACAAAATATTTCAAAGAATTGAGTCGAAAAAATTAACTGTTTGTAAGATATGATGATTTTAAGTGATGAAATTTAGATTAATGAAGAGAGGAGTGTGTGTTGGGACGTAGTTTGTTAAATGGATGAAAAAGAGAATAGGAAGAAAGCGTATACATATTAAAGGGGCGTTTAGTTTGAAGGTTTCATGAATGAAAAACGGAATTAGGAGGCTTCGTTCTCTTTGTAGTGTTTGTTTGATATTAAGAACCAATTTCAATCCCCTTTTTCTTTAATCTCATAACCTACAAAAGTTCTTTCCTATTCTCTTTTACTGTCTAAGGTTTCTCATTCCTTTTTTCTATTTTTATTACTTTTTATCAATTTCTTTTATAAATTTATAATAACATGTTAATGTAATTTTTTTTATCATTTATAATAATAATAATAATAATAATAATAATAATAACAATAATAATCATTATAATAATCATAATAATAAATAATTATAAAAATTAATTAGATTATTAAGAGTCATGTAATGTAATGTCACTTATTATTAATATAATAATAATATATTATCACCATTATTATTATTAATTAAATATTTAATAAAATAATAATTATTATAGCAGAAGATGATAATAACAAATAATATTGACAACGATTACATAAACTTCCGTGACAATGATAAGCATAATATTATAAATATTTTTTATTAGTAAAATATTTATTATTTATAATAATTTAATAATATAAATAATTAATTATAAATAAAAATAATATTTAAATATGACGATGGTATATCTTAATAATAATTATTATTGATATAAAAAATAAGATTTTATTATTAATATAATAATGTTATATTATTATCAATATTAATTATTAAGTTTACATTCTGAATTGTTTATGAGTTTTTTTATACAAATAATAATAAAGAAAAGTTAATAACATTCCTCTACTCATTCAAATATACGAGGAAATCAAACACAAAACCTTTCTTTTTTTTTCGACCCTTTCTGTTTCCTTACTTAAACGAACCGCCCCCTAATTTAAGAGTTAAGATGAACAATTAAAATTATTCAAATAATTTTTCAACAACTTCTAAATTTTTTTTAAAAAAATGGTACAATACTCATAACCATAGTAAGGCCCAACTGAAGGCTTCATATTGGGCTTTACAAGGAATTGTGGGAACTTTTCATGGGCTTTTTACACAAACACATAGTTGGGACACTTAACTAGAACAAATTCAATAATTGATTTGAGCCACTATCATAGACTTATAACATAATTAAACCAAACAACCTAACAAATATCACTACATATGTTAATTCAAAATCTAATTCCCATACACCACCTCCAAACAAAACCACAGTCAAAGCTTTGTACTTATACAATAAATTTTGTTAGTTAAACTTAAATTATATATTTTTTTAATAGTTCATGTATTTTGTGGGTTTGAGTTTGTTTAGTAATAAAAAATTATGATTGTTGACTAAAATTTTTCCACCTAAATTCTCATTTTAGCATCACTAATTTATAATGTCATCAACTGTGTCATACATAGTAAATTGTTGAGTTCTGAAATGTAACAATCAAGTGAATTATACTTATTAAATTGTTGAGTTACTGAAATGTAACATTTAATAAGGTGAACAACTTTTTAGTTCTAGAAACAACTTTTAAGTTCTAGAATCCAATTGTCCAATTGCTATGGTTTATCGAAAAGCAAAATCTCATCATAAATGAACTTAAATTTTCATAAAAAGCAAATGAATTTTAAAAATTACGCAAAAATGACATAAAATGATATGAACTTTGGAAATCGTTTTGCAATCATAAATGAGATGACATAAATGATAGGATATGTGGATATATATGGCAATAATAAGAAGAAATATGACAATGGAAAAAGAAAAAGGTGGGACACGCCACGTGAGCATCACATATGATACGAGAGAATATCTAAAAATCTCTCTTTTCCTTTTAAATTTACAGATAAAACGACAGCGTTTGTTGGGTGCCGCTCTTCAAAGAAATTGCAACTCTCGTTAAAATCGGCCACCCACCCCACTTTCTCCTTGTGCGAATCTTTCATTCTCATTTGTAGCAACCTTTCCACTTGTCCTTTTCTCGTCAATTTCCGATCTCAGATCGCAGCCATGGGTACAGCTCTTACTGCTTTCTCTTGCAGATCCGTTTCCTGATCTTTTGGATTTGATTCATTGATTCTGATTCTGATTTTGAATCACATTTTGATTTTGACTTCATGCTTTGTTTTGATTGCTTCCAGCTAGCGGAAATCCTTTCAATAGCATATTGAAGACGCTCGAGAAACCTGGCGGTGCTGAATTCGGCAAGTACTATAGCTTGCCTGCTCTCAACGATCCCAGAGTTGGTTAGTAGATTATTCTTCTTTAACATGTTTTTTTATAGATGGAAAGGCTTTACACGTAATTTTGTTCTTCTTGATTCCTGGAGCTTTTTTAAAAAGGAGAATCGGTTGTGATAGTGATAGATTGTTGTAGGATTAATTTCGTTGACCTCTGATTGGATATTTTCTGATATTTATTTATCATTTGTGCTTAATATAACTTTTATTCTTTATTTTTTCCTTTTTCAATGCATGATATGGTATCGGTAGGTTGTCGATTGAGAGGTTGGTGTATTTGTTGCTTTTGCAGATAAGCTTCCGTATTCTATTAAGATCCTTCTGGAGTCTGCTATCCGAAACTGTGATGAGTTTCAGGTTAAGAGCAAGGATGTTGAAAAGATCATTGATTGGGAAAATACTTCTCCCAAACAAGTTGAAATCCCTTTCAAGCCTGCTAGAGTACTTCTCCAGGTCATATTCACTGCTTAATGATTCTGTGTTTGCTATGCAATTTTATCAGTGTCTATTGCAATTGTAAGTGATACAAATTTTGGCTGATAACAGGATTTCACTGGAGTTCCGGCTGTTGTTGATCTTGCATGCATGCGTGATGCAATGAACAGTCTTGGAGGTGATTCTAATAAAATTAACCCTTTGGTGAGCGACCATTGTGTCTGGTTTCTACTGCAGTGTATTGTATGATTGTGTTCTCCAAACAAACCAGTTGTTGAGTAATTATCTGTGAAATTTTTGGCTCCAGGTTCCAGTTGATCTTGTTATTGATCACTCAGTTCAGGTTGATGTGGCAAGATCAGAAAATGCAGTGCAGGCGAATATGGAACTCGAGTTTCAAAGAAACAATGAAAGGTTCGCTTTCCTGAAATGGGGCTCAAATGCATTCCATAACATGCTTGTCGTGCCTCCAGGATCCGGGATAGTCCACCAGGTTTGAAAGTTTTGCATTATATCGGTGACACTTAATCTATTTTTGAGCTCTGCCTATTGATTAATGTGAAAATCATTTTGGCCGCTCCTGTTGTATTCATATGTCAAGTATTTAACTTTAGTTATATAATAACAGGTCAATCTAGAATACCTTGGAAGAGTTGTGTTCAACACCGATGGCTTGCTTTATCCTGATAGTGTAGTTGGAACTGATTCACACACTACTATGATAGATGGATTGGGTGTTGCCGGTTGGGGAGTTGGTGGTATAGAAGCAGAAGCTGCAATGCTTGGCCAGGTAATAAATCTTAATATTAAATGTGATCTCTATTCTTCGGGATTTGGATGCGATGTCTGCTTAATTCATTTTTTATCAATTTATTTTATCACCTAAACTTAAAGAATTGCTCCATTGTGAAGCCATGGTGAACTTCATAGTCATGCTTTATGCATCAATTCTTTGCGATTTTTCACTATGTATAACTGTTATCTTTCTCATGCAGCCCATGAGCATGGTCTTGCCTGGTGTAGTTGGGTTTAAGCTGACTGGAAAACTCAGGAATGGTGTCACAGCTACTGATTTGGTTTTGACTGTAACACAAATGTTACGGAAGCATGGGGTTGTTGGCAAGTTCGTGGAGTTCTATGGTAAATTTGTTAATCTTTTTTTTTTTTTTGAATTTCTTGATTGCTTCATGTTAGGTTTATATCACTTCAAATGTTTCTTTTTGTTTCTTTATGCAGGTGAAGGTATGGGGGAACTATCATTGGCAGACCGGGCTACTATTGCCAATATGTCTCCTGAGTATGGTGCAACTATGGGCTTTTTTCCTGTGGACCATGTTACTTTGCAATATCTCAGATTGACAGGCAGAAGTGAAGAGACTGTAAGTGGCTGCATGAAACTGTGTTTTGTTTAATGTGACTAATTTGTCAGCTGATTGATTGAACGGACAATGCAGGTAGCCAGGATTGAGTCCTATTTGAGAGCAAACAAGATGTTTGTGGACTATAGCGAGGTAAGCAATACGCCTTGTGTTAGAGCTGATTGGGACTTGCATGTCCATTTATTTAAGAATTTACTCATTTGCCATCTGATTGCAGCCTCAAATTCAGAGAGTCTACTCTTCTAATTTAGAGTTGAATCTTGAAGAAGTGGAACCTTGTGTATCAGGACCGAAGAGGTAAAAAATCATTATTCTGCACTATTGTTCTTCAAATGAGGAAAAAACTTGCACCAATGAGATAAATGAATTTTGTTTGCATGCTGAAAAGTGGTTGTATATTGCAGGCCTCACGACCGTGTACCTTTGAAAGAGATGAAAGCAGATTGGCATGCATGTTTAGACAACAGGGTTGGATTTAAGGTGAGAATTCAGTCAACTCAGTCGAGGCTTAATAAAACTGTTATACTGTCTTAGCCTTTCTATATGTTCTAGTAATGCCTAACTCACCTAATGGTACATGGGAAGACACTTAATGCCATAATAAATAGACAATTACTCATGGCAACTCAAAATATATTTCTGATTTTTCTTAAGGTTGCTAGTATAGCAGATAAAAGGGAGTGACCTGAGTGCAACATCCGTGTTTTTAGTTTCATGCACATTTTTGGTGTCGTCTCTGCACAAGTTTTGTTACACTTTAGGATAGAAAGATCATGGTTCTGCCAAGTTAACATTGTTTTAGCTTATACATTAGCTTGGTAATTCCTTGTGACGGTCCTTACTCCTCATGTGAGCACGAACAAAACACAAGGGATTCGCTATCCCAAAGGAGTCTCAGAGCAAGGTTGCAGAATTCAGTTTCCACGGCACTCCAGCAAAACTTCGGCATGGTGATGTTGTTATCGCTGCTATTACAAGTTCCACTAATACCTCAAACCCTAGTGTAATGCTTGGTGCTGCTTTGGTTGCTAAGAAAGCCTGTGAACTTGGATTGGAGGTTAGTTATCTCTTCTTTTGTCTACTTGCTTTGGCTTTTCTTGCATAGAGGAACACTAAATTTTACAAGATCAAAAGGGAATCTGAGAATGCAACTTAACGACAGTCTAAATCTGTAAAGGAGTCATAAGCATTGCCTTGGAGAGCTGTGCACAGGGTTTGTTTGACATCATTTTAGATTACTCACATTATTTGTCAAGAAGTTGTTTCCATACGCTATTATGCTGTATATCCTATTCAGGTTTCTGGATACAGGAAATTCTTCATGAAACTGTTGAAAACTTCTCTCATGTTTAGGTTGTGTGATATATTTCTTTTTGGTATATACAGGACTAATGTATCTTAAGCTTATTATTTGGAAAGGACTGTGCTTTACTCTAGGATTTCTATCACAGATAACACATCATTGAATTTGGAATTACCAAAACTTTTATTCTGTTTTTTAGCTTTTTTGTTGCCTCCTTTCTGTTTTCTGATATTGGATTTTCAATTAGAAATTGTCTTAAGCAGTGAGTATCAGAAAATTTATTGACTTTTGTCTGAACTCTATGACTTCTCATCAGGTAAAGCCGTGGATTAAAACTAGTCTTGCTCCAAGTTCTGGGGTCGTGACGAAATACTTGGCAAAGAGGTAAATTCACCGTTTCTTTTCTAAGCATTGTGTAATATAAAACAATGTTTGTGACTTGTCTATTACTTCAGTGGCTTGCAGAAGTATTTGAATCAGTTAGGATTCCATATTGTCGGTTATGGGTGCACCACTTGCATTGGAAATTCTGGTGACATTGATGAAGCAGTTGCATCAGCTATTACTGAAAATGGTAAAA
>CAOJBJ011262345.1:0-12277 GCA_948291685.1 Euphorbia celastroides | reverse complement strand
ATGGTTATTCATTAAATAGGAAATTAAGTCCCAAACTGTTGAGAATGAGCACCCATGATTGTCATATCTTTATGCAGCGGTTGTTACCAGTTGCATTTCGTGAGCTGTTGCCTACCAATGTTTGGGAAGCAATCACTGAATGGAGCATGTTCTTTAGAAGCTTAACTGCATCTATCATTAAGGTTGAAGACATGGCTAGATTGGAAGCAGAAATACCGCTTATTCTCTGCAACCTAGAGAGTATTTTCGTGCCCGGATTTTTCGAAACAATGGAACATCTTCCTGTTATTTTGCCTTATGAGGCTAAAATTGCTAGACCTGTCCAATATCGGTGGTTGCATCCTTTCAAGAGGTTAATCACTAAATTCGTATTTCCAATCCATGTTCTTCAGGTCTTGTTCTTTTCAACTCAATGGAGTTGACAAATATGTATTGAACTGAAATTTAATGGAAACTTATTTTAACTTATTGACTGAAACTTAATGAAGCTAAAACTTATATGAAACTAATTGAAATTCAATGGATTTTCAACTTATTTTAAGTTTTTTGGAATTTAATGAAACTGAATGCAACATATCTGCAACTTAATGAAAAATTAATGAAACTGAATTAAATGAAAATTAAGTTGAAAAGAACAGGGCCTAAATCGGAAAGTGTGCGGTAATTGCTGATTACTGTAATAATTCATGTAGATTGCTCCGTGATTTGAAGAAAGTCGTGCAAGATTTGTCTAAACTGGAAGAGTTGAGAAATGCCTACTCGGCTAGAGAAGCATCTATGTTTTGTTCACGCTATTTCGAGTCATTCGTTGATATTGGCACTCCTAAGTCGCCAAGTAATAGTGATGAAAGTGGACATGATGGAAATTATGGGAACTTGTCGGTATTTAAGTTTCCTGGCCGACTTGATGGAGTGCCTAAGACAAGAACATTGTCAGATGAGGAACTTTCAGCAGCACACTGGTGTATAATGTGTAACTGTGAGGAGGTTCAACCTTATATTAGGTGAGTAAATAGTATTTATAAAGTTTAATGCATGTTTGCTCTTAGACCAAATACTTGATCTGCCCCTGAAGTTAACTTTTGTCAGCTGCCTCACTGAACACTTATTTCACACGATCCAGGAACTTGGCAAAAAATGTATCAGACTCCCTTAAATGAAACGTGTCAGTTTCTTATTTGATGAGAAATTCATTAAAGTTTTATCCTTGGAAAATCAAAGCCAGTCAGAAGCTGACATGTGGCATTCAGGTGGTAGTCTGATATAATTTTACCAAGTTCAAGGGTCAATCTGATATATTTTTTCAAAGTTTAGGGGTAAGTTGAAACATGTTTAACTTCGAGGTGGCACTTGGCAAAAGTTGTCAAATTCAGGGGGTGAATTATTTGGCCTTGCTATTATCAAATTTTGAATGTTGAATGTACAATATTTAAAATGACAGCATGTATGAGAGATGGTTGAAAGAATCGAATCCATATATGGGAGAAGCAGCAGATTTGTCTGAACAACTGGAAAAGCATTTTGCTTCATGGTTTGAAACCTATGTAAGTACTTCTCAAGAGTAACTTATAATGCATGTATGTTAATTTAGTCCAATAACGAGCTTGATATGTTACCTTTTCCCATTTTACTTTCTTAATAGGCGCGTGAAAATGATATAGAGAATTCTTCCATATTTCATATATATGGACAGCCTTCAAAATGTGTGAAATCATATCCCGTGTGTGATATCAATGGTTACAGCTTTGAAATAGGATCTCGCGGTTTTGCTGGTTCGATTATGAAAAGTGGGGTTTGCATTGATGATATAAATGGCGATTGCTATGGCAAAGTGGTGGAGATTTTGGAAATAGCTTGCCCGGGTAGTCTAGAAAACAAAACAGTTTTGCTCAAGTGTGAATGGTTCGACCCGACTCCTAATCTAGGAACCAAGTTTCACAAAAAATATAACTTGGTTGAAGTCAACCGAAAGCATAGGTCCAAAAAGGCTGACCCTTTTGTTTTGGCAATAAAAACCCGACAAGTTTGTTATGTTCCTTACCCGAGTGTGGGACAAGACAAGTCTGATTGGTTAGTTGTATGTAAAGTCAAACCTCGGACATGGTTGAAACAAGATGAAAAGTGGGTTTTACAAGATGAAGGCGATGTGTTTCAGGAAAAAATAGATCCTTTTGCAGTTGATATCACCGGCATTGAAGAGGAAAGTATACTACTATGTGATGATAGTGGCGAGTTACTTGCATTTTCTGAATCAGAAGGCGAAAATGCGGATAAAAATGGAAAGAAGTCAGAATTCGACTTCTATTCATCTACTGGCAATGAAGACGAGCCGGAAGAAGAAGAAGATGATGATTGGTAAATCTATAAAAAAAGGTAATATTATTTTTATGTCCTATTTAAACGCATTAGTTTGTGTTAGTAGCCTAATTAAAGCGCTCGTATTTCTTTATTGATGTGAATAATTATTCAAATGAGCTAAACTTTTTACATAAATGAACTGCAAAAATATGAAATGCAGCAGAGATCTCTCATACTGGTGAAATGAGCTAACCTTTTGAATCTCACTTCGGTTATGACGTCTACCTTTTCTTTTCATATGAAGCTAGGTAGCATAGAAATGCTAATGGAAACCGATTTTGAAATGGAAACTAACACTGGAAACGGCAAATTAGGGTGAGTTTTAGTTCCCACAATGCAGGAAATGATTGTGTTTCAGAGTTTGAATGTTACCTAGGAATGAAGTGTTTAGCTTAAACTTGTTTAGTTTGACATATGTTTAGTTTCTGGGTTGATATCCCAAATAAAGAAACTTGATAAATTGAAGGCATGTCTTTTTGTGTTTGGGGGAGTTTCTCATTGCTTATGCTTTTAACTTATTGCCCAAGTAGAAAAGCAAAAAGTAGGTGGAAGCTAGTTTTTGCTTTTTGACTTGTAAATGGCTTGTAAGTTAAAAATAAGCCATGAGAAACACTTGAATGCCCAACTTATAAGTTAAAACCTCCTTATAAGTAAAAAGCTATAAGATATGACTATATGAGAAACACCTTATAAGCTTCGCATTTACTATATAATTTTAGGATAACAACCTTTTGGGCAGTGTTTAAAATGACCAACTTAGCCCTTAGTTGCATTGAATTGAGAGAAACTTGTCTCGAGATTTTTCCTAGTTTTAGTGAGTGTTTGAGAACTTATTCAACAATTGTCTTTCGCCTCTTCGGGGTGAAGCAAAAGCTCTAGTGTATAGTTACACGATTATCATGCAATTGTATTACTAAGACAAAAAGCTATCAGCAAGCTGTATCAAAATGATGCTAAGATTTACTTATATACATTTATATTTTGTTTTGTTCGTTGCAGGTAGTTTTGTGATGCACTAAGGAGGCATGGAGATAGTTGTAGATTATAATCTTTGTTAGCTTGTTTCTTTTGAACAAATATATGTCCTAGTGTTTAGGCAGTGTATGTCCTGCTTGTGGTGCTTATGTGTTTTGTATATCCAAGTAATTAGGGATGTCGGATGGAGCAATGAGACTCGAATAGGAAAGTAATTCGGTTAAAATAGGAATTTTCCTTTGTCTGAACGGAAAAAAGGAAATCTCTAAACTTTTTGCGTAGATCAATTCGCTAAAATTTTATTCAGAATTTTGTAGAAATTAGTTCGGTTTGAATCAAGTTTGAATATTTCGGGTTTGCTTTTAAGAAAAAGTGAAAGTGTTGATTGCATGAAAGGATTTTTTTTTTCAAATTAATTTGATTGGTTTACTCTATTTCTCAAATAATATGTAATGGCTGATCATTCGAAACATATAATGTACTTTTTTTTTTGTAAAATGTAGAATCTTTATATTCTTATTTGTTTCATTATTGAAACATTAACATCAAAATATAATTTTTTTGTCATATCTATTAGATAATTTATCACTAACATGTTAAATTTCCACGTAATAATGTCGATTTGCAAATTTAATACAGTATTATTAACAAATATCAGTCAATAAACAATGAAGTTTATAAATATCAATGCCGATAAAATATTGGAAAAATTATAAGTAAGAGGGTATTATCGTCCATTTAGGGTCCTCTCGAGAGAGAATACAGAGCTATATAAACGCATTTCTTCTTCTCTACACAAAATCAAGATTCCATCTTTCTTTCCCCAATTCTCCAATCCTCTCTCAATTCCTTCGATTCCTGTAAACCCTAATCAATGGCTTCCTCAGCAATGGTTCTCGACCCCAAACCCGCCGTCGAACCGCCGCCGTCGGTCCCCGCTTCCAGATCGGACTTCGCCGACCTAACCAATTCCGACGAGGACGACCTCTACAGCCGCCTGAAAACGCTCCAGCGCCAGCTCGAGTTCATCGACATTCAAGAGGAGTACGTGAAGGACGAGCAGAAGAATTTGAAGCGCGAGCTTCTCCGAGCTCAGGAGGAGGTTAAGCGGATCCAATCGGTGCCGCTTGTGATTGGGCAGTTTATGGAGATGGTGGACCAGAATAATGGAATTGTAGGGTCGACTACTGGTTCGAATTATTATGTGAGGATTTTGAGTACTATTAATCGGGAGCTGTTGAAGCCCTCTGCTTCTGTTGCGCTGCATCGCCATTCTAATGCTCTTGTTGATGTGTTGCCCCCTGAGGCGGATTCGAGTATCTCGCTTCTTAGTCAGTCTGAGAAGCCTGATGTCACTTATAATGTAAGTTCGTTTCTGGTTTTGTTGACTTGAATTAGGGTTTATGCTGTTTTTGTTTGTACAGTGAATTTGCTGGTTTTGCATCTTGGATCAAATTTGCATCTTTTATTTTGTATGTTGGGGTTTCCTGATGAACTTTGTTTTGGTTGTGTTAGTTATGAATTTGGGTTTCGTTATGCCTTATGATAATCCCTTGTTCTTATGGTATGTGGTAGCTACTACCTTTTGCTTCTTATAGCTATGGCTGTAAGAACTATTTTCTATATGGGGTTTTTTGTATTATGAGCTATATGGTTCTAATAGACTTTTGAATTTGAAGCTTAAAATTTGCATTTCCCTTTGTCCAGTTCTTTCTTTGGTAGTTCTTTTTTTGCATCGTAGCTCCCATTACTGTCTAAGCAGGGACAACTGCAATCTGCTAATGAATTTATAGTTGAGATCAAATTCAGTTCTCGTTATGATTGTTGAAACTGATGTCTTAGTTGGACATAGAAATGCTATTCTGTGTTATCGTACTTTATTGATTAAGCATTTGTTGTTTTTTTCTTTGTGTAGGATATTGGAGGCTGTGACATTCAAAAACAGGAAATTCGTGAGGCTGTGGAGTTGCCACTTACTCACCATGAGCTTTACAAGCAAATTGGTATTGATCCCCCTCGTGGTGTCCTGCTCTATGGTCCCCCTGGCACTGGTAAAACCATGCTTGCAAAGGCTGTTGCTAATCATACTACTGCAGCTTTCATTAGAGTTGTTGGCTCTGAGTTTGTTCAGAAGTATTTGGGAGAGGTATGTTCTGAAATTCGCATTTGCTTGAATTGCTATATGTGAATCTTCCTCCTCTCTCCCTATTTGCTTGTGATAATACTTTGTATTGGTCTGCTTGCGTTGCTTTTTGGACTATTTTATACGGTAGAATGTATGGCGTAAACTTGGAACTAATTGGACTGGCATGAACACATAGCCATTGATCTCTGGAGTATCTTCTGTGATTAACATAATATGGTGCAAAGCTTGATAGTTCTGGCCTGGTTTCATTTTTTTCTGGATTTACATAATCCATCCAACAAACATGTGCTTACTAAATTAGGACTGATAGATCTTGTTATCGTGGTATAGGGTGGTTGTTATGATTCTGAAGAAGGAAAATTTGAAGATTGGATTTCTATTTTTTGTAGTTAGAATACCTCTTTGAAGAAGTATGTGGTTGCTTTGTCCACGTGCAACCAATTTCTTTTATTTTTTATTGTAGTTAAACGGCCTTTTAACTTTGAATATCAGAGGCTTTGCTCGGAAACCTTTTAGAACATGACCTTCCATATTTTGATGAAACTAATTCTTGACTGTAGCGAGTTTGGAAGCAACAATCTATATTTTAGCAGAATTTGTTTGTATTTAGGGGCTGAAGGAACTCATTGTTGATAAAGATGGGATAAAAAGCACAATTGATTTTCCTTTGTAGCTTTTCACTGTCCTTTCGTTATTTCTGCTTTCAGCTGTTGCCTAAGCTGTAATTTAGGTGCAACCTGATTGCAACATTTGGCATAGTTGCCAGGCCAGGGGATTAGGTGTCACGGCTCATCAAAATCTTTTCCTTGTCTCAGGGTCCCCGTATGGTTCGTGATGTTTTTCGGCTTGCTAAGGAGAATGCCCCGGCAATTATTTTCATCGATGAGGTGGATGCTATAGCTACAGCTAGGTTCGATGCTCAAACTGGAGCTGACAGAGAAGTTCAGCGTATCTTGATGGAACTTCTCAATCAGGTATTGCCTTACAAAACATATACCCTTCAGCACTCAATGCTCTTGCACCTGCTTTTGGAATTGTGACGTTTATTATAATTTTATCCGATCATTGAAGTTTTCTCTTTTGCTTTAGATGGATGGGTTTGATCAGACAGTGAATGTTAAAGTCATAATGGCAACAAACAGAGCAGACACACTGGATCCCGCTCTTCTTCGTCCTGGAAGGCTTGACAGAAAAATCGAGTTCCCTTTACCTGATAGACGCCAGAAGAGGCTTGTTTTCCAGGTTAGTTCTTCCATATCCTCCTTAGCAGTCAAATCTGAATATGCAAGTCTTCCGTAGGTTGAGTCTTAATGTTTGTATTCATATACAGGTCTGCACCTCCAAAATGAATCTGGGTGATGAAGTAGACTTGGAGGATTATGTTTCAAGACCAGATAAAATCAGTGCTGCTGAGGTGGGTTTTTTTTCCTTTTCGGGTAATGTGTTTTTTTTTTTAACATCTTTGCTGATCTTTTCGGTTGATGGGTGCTTGCAGATTGCAGCCATTTGCCAGGAAGCGGGAATGCACGCAGTGAGGAAGAACAGGTACGTGATTCTACCAAAGGACTTTGAGAAAGGTTACAGGACCAATGTGAAGAAACCCGATACCGACTTTGAGTTCTACAAATAGAAGGCCTGCTTTTATTTGAATGGATAAGGCTAATGTGGAGGATCTGAAATTACCGGTGTTTCTATTCGGTTATTAAGACTAGAATTGGCAGTGTTCCTTTCTGAGTGATAGCATCGTAGCAGCATTTCGGAACGTTGCAGTTGGTCATAGAAACAGGGTTATCAATGGATATTGTCTCATGTTATCTCTTGTAATGACATTAACTAGCACTACTATTCATGTTCTGTTGTCTCTTCAGTTGTTAGTCTCCGTATAAAGTTCCTCTTTCTGTGCTTAATTTTCTCGTGTTGTTTCATCTGTTGAAACTGGAAAAAGAAATCTCGTGTTAAAGTTCCTCTTTCTGTGCTTAATTTTCTCGTGTTGTTTCATCTGTGAAACTGGAAAAAGAAATCTCGTAGCATCTTCGTAAATTCAATCTGATATTTATTATCATTCTGTTCATAATCAGTTGACGAATTCTTAACACTGAAACTCAGCATTCTACTTAGAGAAAATGAAGCTTCAAACACTAAAAATAAGGACTCATTTGGTTCATAAAATAGTTATCCCGTAAAATAAAAAAAATGAACGGAGAAAGTGATGAATACAGGTGACTGACTATGGTCGGATAGAATAACAATTCATAAATCTTGTTGCTTTTCTTCTTGTTGCTTTTCTTCACAGGAGTAAAAGAATAATTATTCTATCCGAATACAATGCAGAAACTCTATCAATCTCATCCCTCAGTATAACTCAAATGCAAAGTCATTAGATTGACTCGATGAAGTTGCGAATTTAATGGCCAGCTTTGGCCTCCATAAAACATTTAACCATACACTATTATTCAATATGATGCTATCAAGATCCTTGAAATGAGAAAATTTATTGAGAATCAAATGAAGTTGCACCTCTGGATTCGGTTCCGCTTTCTCCATTTCCTTCTCTGTAAATACGACAAAAAAAATCACTCTCCAGTACCCATTCAAGAGCTCCAAAACCCCAGCAATCAAGCCATCCCGAACTCTCCAAAGCTAAACAACCAGTTTCACTAAGAACATGCTTTGAAGTTTGAACTTCTAACCCATCCCCTAGAAGGAGCCATTGACCCGGCAAATCTTTGCACTTTATCTATTGATCAGCCTCCACCAGTATCATTTCGACTCTAGCACTTCAGCGTTATAACTCTACCATAGGCGATCCTCTTACAGAAATAGCTTTCGGTACACCTGTTACAATTTTGTCTACCTAATCACCAATTTGGTCCCATGTCAAGGAATAACCGGTTACACCAATTTGTAGGGGTGAGCATTCGGTTTTTATTAGAACCAAATTGCTTCAACCGATATATTGATTTTCATTATACTTCTTACGGAATGCTCTCCCCTAAGTATAGGAACTACTTCGGTTGAAGCAATTCGGTTTGTTCAGTTCGGTTCGGTAAACCGAATGCTCACCCCTACCAATTTGGTCCCACGAGATACATGCAGGATCATCATAAAAACCATCACACTTGCTGACCATAGATGAGCTGATCGAACTAACCAACCTAAGTTCGCTTCAGCCATTAAACGGAAGCAAAAAAAATGGACTTCAAACCATCGATTGGTACTTTCGACCTGCGATCCCCACAACTTATATTAAGTACCAAGAACAAACAAGAAAATCACATCTTAAAATATTTTTTTAAATGCCATAGATTTTGACTTCAACTTTCAGCTTGGAAAAGCAAGTTTTTGCTTGAATTTCTCTTGTTTTACATCTAAAATGGTTCTTTCGTATTTCGCGTTCAGTTGTGTGTTTCTTACCAGTCGACATGCTCATAAGAAAGTATAGCTCAGATTTTCCAAGGACACCAGGAAAGTCTTGTTCGGTTACCCAAAGAACCAAAGTGTCATTTTGATTACTTCAGTTTGCTCCTGCACTCGGCTCGCTTCTATCCTCTTTCATATTAACCTGCAAATAAAGCAGCCGTTACATTTTCAGGGGCACAACACAGGCTCCAAAACAAGAAAAAAGCTGAAAAGTATCATTACATAATCAAAGTGCATTCACCCTGAATAAAACAGGAGGGGACAACAAGCATAGTCTCGAGTCCTGATCAAAGAGCTTGAAGTTACATGGTACGAATTTTATGTAACACTGATTAGGATATGCAAATTCCCATCATTGTACAATTATTTACCGTTGTTTTGCATTTCAAACAAGAATGGGAATCCCAATAACCAAATTTCAACCCTGTAAAAGCAGAATTTTACGATTTTCACACAAACGATGGTTTTGGGATCCCAAAATACACTCTGCTGTAAAAGAAATAAAGACTTGATGCAGTCGGGAATTTCAGTTATTTGGACCCAAATAAGAGAAAAAAAGGTCGTAGACCCAATTAAGAAATTCTTGATAGTTCAACAGTTATATCCACTATTTAACAATGCTTATTTGCAGACTCGCCCCTCTCCCCGCTACGTTTATAGTTCATTCCCTTAAAACTCCCAGTTCGTTACAATTTTAAGTACTTCACAAGAAAACAAGAGGTTATGACACACAATCATGCAAGTTCAAACCCGTAAATATAGCATTCAATTCAGTTATACTTGTCAATGATCTATACCTGGTTTAAAGAACTCCATACCATCGAAAACCAACAATTACTGCTTGAATTAGCTGTATAAGTTTCTCCAACACTTGTCAATAACCGCTTGAATCTTCTTCGGTTTACAAACCTCTTGAACAACTCTCATCCATGTAGAAGCTTTTGGAGGCAAAAACTTCTGCAACATCACCTCAACAATCCTTGAAGCCCCAAGAATCCTCTCTCTCTTCAACAACCGAACCACGAGCCCATCCAAAAATTCAAGCCCATCTTGTGGCGGATTTACCTTTTCCCTTAATGTCCTCAAAAAATTGTCACAAGTCACCGAGTCAGGGTCACAGTCCCGATCAATCATGGCATTCAAAAGATCAACGGCTTGGGATATCCGACACTCCTTGCACAAGCCATCAAAAAGTATGTTGTAAGTAACTACATCGGGTTGAGAACCAGGCCCCACACACAACATTTCATTGTAAAGCTTCAGAGCCTCTTCTACTAATCCTGAATTGCAAAGGCCATGAATCATTGAACTATAAGATACAGCATCTGGTTTTAAACCCTTTTCTAACATTTGAGCCCAAACCATCATAGCCTCTTTGACTTTCCCATCCTTGCATAGCCCGTGTATTAAAACACTGTAACAAAACTCATTATCAGCACATTTTTCAGCCATTTCTTTCCAAATTTGAACGGCTTTATAGCCATTACCTCCTTGAAGAATCCCTTCATCAAGGAGCTATAAGTGAAGGCATCGGGTTGCGGCCCTTATTAGCCATCTCCATACATATATCCAAGGCTTCATTCGGTTTTCCTTCTCTACACAACCCGTCAATAAGAGTACTGTACATAATAGTATTAATTTCACAACCTTTATCTACCGAATCCTTGAACAATTTCATTGCCTCTTCTGGCTTTCCCTCCTTAAATAACCTGCTAACTAGCGTTGAATACACATATTCATTCCCCCGATGACCTCTTTCTTCCATTAAAACCAAGACTCCAACTCCATCAAGAGATCTCCCTTGCTTAACAAGTCCATTAATGATTGTCCCATATGTAACTTCATTTGGCACACATTTACTCGATACCATCCGATCCAATAAACTAAGAGCCTTATCCAACTTCCCTTTTAAGCACAAACCGTGAATAAGCGTATTGTAAGTTACTTCATTAGGCACACAACCTTTAAGAAACATATTATCAACAAGCTTTGTCACCCTCGCTAAATCGCCCTTCTTGCACAACCCGTTAATCAACACGTTGAAAGTGATCGGATTAGGAAAACACCTCTCGGTTTGCATCTCATCTAATAAAGAAACCGCCTCATAAATCCTATCCTCTTTGCAAAGACCATCCATCAATGTACAGTAAGTATAAGCATCAGGAACACAGTCTTTCACCGGCATTTCTCTAAATGCCTCAATTGCATCATCAACTAACCCTACCTTGCACATTGCCTTAATGATCAAATTAAAGCTAAGAACATTAGGCAAAATATTCATATATTTTACACCAACAATATTATTATAAAACTCCAAACCGCGATTATACAAACCCTCTTTAACGACAACATTAAGAACCGAATTGAAAGACTTCACAGTCACTCTACACTGAAATTCATTACCCATCCCGTAAAACAATTCAATAGCCTTATCAGGCAAATGAGCTTTCCCATAAGCCTTAAACATAACAATAAAACTCTTCTCAGTCAAAACTCTCTTTTCAACTCTGACCCTATCCAATATCTTCTCCAATGACCTAAAATCGCCAGAATTAGCATAGGTTTCAATCAGCGAAAAGAAAGTCGAATCACCTGGAGTATAAGAACCCATTTTCGAGGACAAATTAAAGATTTTATCAGAAATCGGAGACTCAAACTCATTAGCGGCAGAAAAATCGTTCTCGTTGTTCTGTTCAGTCTCGTATTGGGTAGTGAAAGGAATCGCGCGAGATGAAAAATGGGAGTAGAGAGAGGAGTGGAAGAACTTAATTTAAATGAAATCGAAGGTGGGGAATAGAGAAGAATAGAGGGGTTTTCGGCTGTAGAGAGAGCATTTTGGCATGGAGAATCAAATGATTGAAGCTTTTTGAGAGCAGTTGAAGGGTTAACGGTTGATGAAGTTACTAATATAATTATACATCAATTTTAAAATTTGACATAAAAATACATTATTTATAGTTTTATAACATTATGGTTAAAATCAACATTTAATCTTTTTTCTTCCACTAATGCCTTTATTTTCTTCTAACCTTTTTTATGGGAATGAAATGCAATTAAATACAGAAAAAATACAGTGACTTTAATCATAATTGCAGATGAACCAGCCGTGTTCAAAATGAATTGCGTACCCATTTCTCCATAGATATAGGCTGAACTGTTGAAGTGTATTAGAGTATCCACGATGGAAGCACTTAATTTAGTGCTTCAAATACTATTCAAAGCACTCTTATTTTAGTTCATCATTTTTTTACCATTGTGGGTTAAGTCCTTCACTTTATATTGTGGACCTCACATGTCATATAATTAATACTAAAACTATTAAATAAATCTTACAAATTCATAAAATAATTAATTTAAACAATAAAATATTGTGAATCT
>CAOJBJ011261418.1:0-11301 GCA_948291685.1 Euphorbia celastroides | reverse complement strand
GTGTTTTCATTCCGCGAGATGTGTTCGACTCTCTAACTGGTTCCTTTGACTTCTAGCTGTTCGATCATACTCTTCAGTTTTGCCAAATAACTTTGCATCAACGACTCTCTAGCTTCAAAATTCTTGTTAATTTGATTAGACGCTAGCCTGGAATCACTTTTGAAACATACTTTGTCCGGGGCAATCTCAATTGCTAGCTCAATTCCTTTGATGATTGCTTCATATTCTGCTGCATTGTTAGTTGGTGAGAAACCCAATTTTACTGCATATGAAAGCCTGATTTTTCCGGGCCACAGACGTATATGCCTACGTCGGCTCCTCCAGCTGACGAAGCTCCATCCACGTATATTTGCCACTCTTCAGACTTGGCTAATTTCTCCGGCTCCAAACCCACAAATTCAGCAACAAAATCCGTAAGTACTTGCGCCTTCAGTGCTGATCTTGGCTGGAATCTGATATCGAATTCAACCAACCGGATTGCCCACTCAGTGAGCCATCCAGAAGTTTCCAGTCTCTGAAATATTTTCTTTAGAGGGAAACTTGTCCGAACTATAATGGTGTTAGCTTGAAAATAGGGACGTAAACGGATGGATGCATGGACCAGAGCAAGAGCTAATTTTTCAATCTTAGGATATCTCAGCTTCGCATTCCTTAGTACCTTGCTGGTGTAATACAGTGGGTATTGTTGTTTTTCCTCTTCTCAAATTAGTGTCGTTCCAACCGCCTCCTCTGTTGCTGCCAAAAACAGGTATAATGACTCCCCTTCGACTGGAGGACTCAATAGAGGTGGATTTGCCAGAAACTCCTTAATCGCCTCAAATGCCTCCTGGCAAGCTTCATCACATTTGAAATTTTTGTCCTTCTTGATTGCCTTGTGAAAAGGTAAACATCATTTGGCGGAAAAAGAAATGAAACGCCCGAGTGCATTTATTCGCCCGTTTAGTCGTTCAACATCATTGAGCCTTGCAAGCGGTTTCATGTCAAGAATTGCTTTAACCTTCTCTAGATTCGCTTCAATCCCCCTTTGCGAGATCATGAAATCAAGGAACTTTCCTCCTTTTACACTGAACGCACATTTCTCTGGGTTTAGCTTCAAGCGGTAAAGCTGCAGTGTTTTGAAAACTTTTGCTATATCTTCATCATGAGCCTTTTCATCTTTGCTTTCGATAATCATGCCATCAATATACACCTCGACAGACTTCCCTATCTGCTCCTTGAACATCTGGTTCACCAGCCGTTGATAAGTTTCCCCTGTGTTTTTTAACCCGAAAGGCATGGCAGTGTAGCAGTAGATGCCTTTATCGGTGATAAATGAAGTTTTCTCCTCATCGTCACTATTCCTCGGGATTTGATGAAATCTGGCTTTTGCATCCAACAGAGAAAAAATCGAGAAACCAGCCGTCGAGTCTACCAACTGATCTATACTTGGCAATGGATAGCTGTCCTTTGGTGTAGCTTTATTTAGGTCGGTAAAGTCTACGCACATCCTGTAGGCTCCAGACGGTTTCTTCACTAAAACCACTTTTGCAATCCAGTCAGTATACTGGACCTCCTCCATGGTGCATGCTTTCTCTTTTTCTATTGTATCAGATTCGCTCCTTCCTCCAAGTTAATACTATGCTTCATGACTTCCTGACGTACACCCTCCATATCATCGTCAGACCAAGAAAAAGTATTCTGCTCCGCCACCAAGACTTGTTGAATTTGGTTTTTTACTTCTAGCTCCAAATCCTTCGCTATCTTCAAAGACTTGTTTGGTGCGACAATAAAAACCTCTAGCTCATCGATCGGTTCAGCTGATTGTCCTTCTTCTCCTACTTCATACTCCAATCACCACAACAACTCCACTTTTTGGTGGTATTTGTAAAGCTAAATAGACAGGAGAAATTGAGGCAAAACTTTCGCAACGAAAAGGTCTCCCAAGAATGACGTTGTAACCAGTGTTTAAATCCGAGATAGTGAACTCGAATTCCCTTCGATAAATATGCTTCTTGTCTCCGATCTCGATGTCCATCCGAACGTCTCCTAATGAATTCCCGGCCAAACCACTAATTCCAATAATTGGACAGGTGTTTGGCTGCACCCTGCTCAAGTTGACACCCAGCTTGTCAAATGCTGGCTTGTAGATTAGATTTACCGAGCTGCCGATGTCAACTAAGACTCTTTCCACTTGAAATTGCTCGATTATCGCACGAATTACTATTGGATCTACATGTATTGTATCCACCATTGTCACCGACAAATAATTTGCATTTATCTCCAAGTCGTCAGAGAGGAGTGAAACAAATGATTTTGAACTGCAGCACGCTTTTGAGGCAGATCAAATGGCGGACCACCTGCAATCATCAAAATTTTGCCTTTTAGCTTCTTCTTTTTATGTAGCTCCTCATCTTCATTCGATACTTCTTCTTTCGGCTTTTTTCCTGTATTTTTTACAACGCCTTTGACAAACTGACCGAATTTCCTAGCTTTGATCAATGCATATACTTCATCCGCTAAGGCTCGACAGGCATCAGTGTGTTGTCCTTTGGCTCGATGGAACTCACAGTACTTATCCGCTTGATCGCCAAGTATTGCTCCCTCTGGTACTTTGGGATATTTCAAATTTTTCTTCTATGGAGTCTGCTTGATTGCAAACAAAATATGGCTTAATGAGGCATTGAGCTTTGGCCGGTTCTGTACATCCTCCTCGGATCTGCTTTTTCCCGGGGAAAAAACTCCTAAAAATCTTCCCCTGGTATTGTCTCTACTCCTTCCATCCCTTCTAGAATTTTCCAGGTCATCCCGCCTACTCCTTGACCTCTTCAAGTCATCAATCTCCACATGAGCATTGGCTATGTCGATCAACTGTGACATCTCTGCTGGTCGTCGCGTAATGATTTCATGCTGGAGTTTCTCATTTCTGGTTCCCCGAACCAACGATTCTTTAGCCGTGTTAAAATCAAGCTCCCTCACCGAGAGACATGCTTGGTTAAAATGCTGCAGAAAGGCTCTTAGAGATTAGATTCTTCATGACCTTGAACAACTTCATGGAGGTGATTAGTTTCATAACTCGCCGGAGCTGAACCCATGAAATGTCTGCAAAACTTCTCACTCATGTCATCCCAGCTCTTGATGGATCCGACTGGGAGGTGATGATACCATTGAGCGGTTGGGCCAGCTAAAGTACTAGAGAAAAATCTGCACTTATACGCGTCAGTTGCTTCAGCAATGTCCATTCGATTGGAATAATCGCTCACATGAATCCAAGGGTCATCCTTCCCTTCATATTTTCCAAATGGAGGTGGAAATATAAAGGTAGGAAGGGGAGACTCCATAATCTCCTAGGCAAACGGTTGCCGATGCTTGTCATGATGAGGCTCTTCAAACGGGACAATGAACTTCTTCAACCCCTTAAGCATTTTATCATAAAACCAAGCATCATCTTCCTCTTCTGTTCGCCTAGATGAAGCTGGACGACTTGGAGGAGGTTGAGAAACTCTTGCGCCAGATGCAAGGTGCACGCCAGTCGGTAAAGATGAGCTTGCACCGGCACCTTGCAAAAGTCCAAACAAATTACGTAAAAGTACCATATGATCCGGCTGGAAGCCCATTCCCATACTTGGAGGTTGAGAGGGTGATTCTAAATGATTGCTAAGGTTCCCTTAAGCCGGCTGTGCAGGAACCGACGTCGTTTGAGTGAGTGAGGTATTGCTAGCCGTAACAGCTCCAAGCGGCGGAGTCCAACCCGCCTGGAGAAGCGCTGAAATGGGAAACTGAGAGACTAAAGGCGGAGTTGACACGTCAACCGGCCGAATATTACCTAGGGACATTGACGAGGTTTGTTGTAACTCAAATGATTGCATCAAATTTCTAGTAACCGGGGGTGCCACAGGTATATTTTCTAAGGTTAAACTTTCAACAGGTTCATGGTTTCTTTCCCCTACGGGTTGCTTTCTAGTTACAGATCTCTAAAACTCCTGCTGATCCTCAACGCTAATCCAATATTTTTCAGCGAGCAAAATAAACGGATCTAGAACTAAGTTAAGGGTATTAGGCATAACCTGAGACACAAATGCGCTACGGCGTAGCTCTGCTAGTTTAGTTAAAGTATTCTTCGGTGATGAGATGGCTATCGATTCCGATGTTGAGAGAAAACTCAGATCCAACATGAAACTCCCAGAGGATGATGTTATGGATGTCTATGACATGGAATTTGAAATGTCTGCTCCGCCGGATGTGCCTCTAGCACCAGCAACAGGAATCATAACTTCAGGATGGTCTCCGGGCGCCATTTTCATAAAAATGGCGAAGGAAAATGGAAGTATCGACTGCTGAAGGATGAAAAAACGTAGCTCGGTGGAACTTTCTTGACGGACCAAGATCAGCTCCACGCTCACCGCACCAAATTGTTAACAAAGAGAACTAAGGACTGAAACTCTGAACTTCTCCTCCAAGAACTTCCAACGTCTCTCCGGTCGGCAGCACTTCGGACTAATTACGAACAATAATCAAAAAAAGGGTGATCGGGGGTCCCCGGTGGAGGGACTCTCCAATGCCTAAGTCAGCAATTTGGAGAATGAGAACTTTTAGAGGAAATTTGACAGAGTAACAGTAGGAATATATAATTAGAACGTACCTCCGTGGTGATCTCATTACCTTTTTATAGACATTCTTCACATAAACCCTAATTTAGGCTGAATTGTCCCCTTTGCCCTTGAGACTAATCGCGTAATTTAGCCCTCCAGACGGTTAGAGAGCAGATTCTGGATAAGGGTTCTAGAACTTTCTCTAAGCTGGCGTGGCTATCGTTGCTTAATCTCCAAGTCTTTCTAGAAGTTTCATAGTTGTCAATCGGGCCGTCCAAAATTCCCTTGTAACGGGCTATTGTGTCGTTTTACTAAATTATCTTTGGTTTGGGGCTTTTGAGCCATATTTGACACTTCAGCCGGTCAAGGCTTTGATCCGTCTATACTCCTTGAGTTGACTAGACAATTGAGCCGGTTTGGTCAGACTCAATTTTACTCTGATTGTTATCAGTTGATATTTACGAGCCTTGGAACTGACATTTGGTACCTAATGAGTGTGCTGCTTTCTTTCACTTATCCTGGGATCCAATAATGGGAAAATTTTTAATTTACTTTTGATTTAGTGGTGTGCACTTGAGCACATATAAGTTCAAACTTTCAATTTTAGCAGTAACTTGTGGGCGATTCTCGGCTTTATGACATTCAGATCAGCTTTTCAATGTAAATGGACATGGATTTGATTCTCATTCACTTTGGTCTGTCTATTGTGGATCATCATAAAAGATGAGAGCCAAACCTTAATTTTTGAATTGACTCATCTGCAAAATCTCTTCATTGTTTATTCATATTTTGCTCTGTTGTCGAGATGGCTTAAGGGGAGATCATTTTTTGATGGTAATGAATATCTAGCCAGAATAGTTTTTTTTTAAAAAAAAAATAATGTTGTAAACTTATTTTGGCCTGAACACATACAAAAGTGCATAAATGATAGTACTTTGTGAGACGCTCTCACTTATTGTTATGATTATGTGAATTCCCTTTTTGGTTCATTTGATTTACCTTTTTCTTTCGTTAATACACGTTCTTGTTCAATTGTATGGTATTGTATGGACTGATGTTGTACTTAAATTGAGCAATAAGAAAATGGCTTTGAGTGTCTAAATTGAGCGGCAATAATGTGTGACAAATTTGTGTATATATTGCTTAAGCTAGTGTGGTTTCATAACTAAAAGTTATTGGTTCACCTAATTATTTGGGATCAGTTTTGTCCCAACCAATAGACAGTATTTTGATCAAACCATTGTCAACGAGCATACTTCACATATAGATATTTTCTGAAAGTACCCGAAAAATCATGCTAATTAGAAATTGTCTGCTTGATACAAATAATTTTTATCTTTAGAAACGGTAAAGTAGTTAGTGATATCTAAGCTTTTTCATATGATTTATTGAATGTCGTGTGTAGGAATGCCTAACACAAGGTTCATTTGATGAGGCATAGAACATTGAAGCATCTGAATGGTTAATTGACTGGTGCTTTGTATTGTCTTTAAGTATTAAATCTTGATCTTGTCTATGCCAACTCGCGTGGTGTATGTCGTCTTGCCTCTTCTTTCTCGTGGTTCTTTTTACCAATTCAATACATAAATGAATAGCATAGCAGTGAATTTAAACTTAACCACAATCAATACCTAATTAACTAAAGCCTACTTTTCGTAGAAGAGAGCTTCTGCTTAAGAAACTATTTTGGTAAAGTAGCGAATTTTCTGCAATCTAAAGGTACAAGCGCAAGATATATGCTCGCCTTCTACAACATTCAAACATTCAAAGGCATATATTTTGGCTGAACACATAGAAACTCCCGTGAACTTGATACAAATACCCTAGTGACCTTTTAAACTTTGAAAAGAACATACTAACCTCATGAACAGGGAAAAAGTGAACAAATTGGTCCCTTAACTAGTATCTCCCACTCTCACCATGGAGAGTGTATTACAGACATGGCCAACCATGAATATTTGAGAAGTCAAACCACTAACATTTCAACACGTGGTGCAGATTTATGAAATGTCAAAATAGCCCTTAAAATAGTTCTATTAAGTCCATATAACTTATTTAATTATAAAAATACCATCTTCCTCGTCTCAATTGTGTATTTCTAAATCCATGATCTTTCACATAAACTCTAAACCCCCTCTGCTCAAAGCCACAAACTCCGGTGTAGTCTTTATGGCAGCCGCTTCCCTTCTTGGTAAGCCTTTCAATGTCCACTTGGTTCAAAGAGTGGTCAATGACCATTGGAAGGACGTCACATGGTGACACGTACTCGTTCAAGTCGACATCAAAAAGTGGCAAGTTATTCCATAAAGTGCAATGCATCAGAATTAACTAAACTACAAAGTTTCTTCTTTCTCAAATGATATACAAGAGGTGATCATGATAGAATTTGCATATCGGAACTAAGCAGTTACCTCTTCACTTGTTCTTGCAACATTCATTGTCCAAAACAACTCTTCGCCTCTTCAACTCCAGGGATCATTGTCTTTACATATTCATTTTCATTTATGTACAGGAAAGCCCACAAAATGCAAATAAACTTCATTTGTCGCAAACATTTTATTGTCAACAGACAAGGAGCTAGCTTCAGATTCCTCATCTCGAGCTATAAAGCTCGGACATCTAATAAGAAACTTCCATGCCCTATCCACAGTCCACTCTCGAAAAGCAGTTCCTCTTCGGATCTTAGAAGCACAAAGCCGACCTTGAGTGATAGACACAAAAAGATGGAAATTAAAAATGTATAAGTCACATCAGAAATCTCAGCCCTTGGATTAAGGGGACCTTAAAGAGACCGGATTCTCCGTATAAAAAGCCAAAAGAGAGAGGTGAGTATAAGGAGGAGGGAGAAAATTCAATTAGAGAGAAGGAATATCTAAAAAATTTCACTTACTTGAATGGGAAAGGATCCTCTAAAGTTCCTATTTTAACTTTAGAGAAAAGTTTGTTGCATCTCCACCGTTGATTGATATTATTGAATGGCTTGGATGGCATTATGACTAAAAGCTTGGTTTTTTAACCCCAACTCAAGACTAACAGCGTTCAATCCTAAAACAAAACTGTCATCACACCTTACTGCGCACCTCCTTCCTCCTCTAGCTTTCAATTTGCTTTTTGGCGGGATTGCGATTTATTTCAGAATTCTTCGATGGATGATTCCAATCGTCCATGGTTGTCCGCTTCATCAACTGGAAGGTAAATATGGTTATCTACGATAATTGAATGATATACTGTATGTCCAATTTGAGTTGTTTTCGTCCATAGATATATTGAAAGTTGCAGAGATTTAATAAAAAATAATGAACTTTTAACTATGTAAAGTGTAGAAATAAAAGACCATCAGTATGATAATTTTATGCTTTCATTTTGTAGCTAGTCAGGACGCACTTCATTTTTTGGTAAATAAAAGTAGGTTGCAGTTCATTTTTAACTAAATGAGTATGAATATATGATTAAATGTAGTCATTGTCAATTAACAATTATGTTCAAATTTTCAATTAACACAAGTAATGATTTTATATTTATGCCCCTACATTTTTAATATTTACACGTTTCCCCACAGTTTCCGAACTTGTAATTTAGAGAAATGGTGTTTCCCCGTTTTTGTTTCCGTTTCCGTGCTTCCCAGTCCATTGTTTTTAGCTATGTGAACAGAGAAGCGAACTTTATGGCTCATACTATGGCCAGATCTGTTTTTTTGGATGAGGTAACGGGAGAGTGGTTATCTGAACCTCCTACTTGTGTTGCCCGTCTTCTGTCTGCTAGTTAATCTACACTCTTTTCCCCTCAAAAAAAATTTTAAAACAATAAAAAAAAATAGACTTAGTCAAATAGGAGAATATTATATATACCTGAAATGACCAACCATATTTATGGAACATTAAAAAAATATATATATATATATATATATATATATATATGTATATATATATATATATATACCTTTAAATGTTGTAGGAGGCGAGCATACATCTTGCACTTGTACCTTAGGGATGGGGTATGATAGTCTGAAGCTGATGGAGAAAGGGCAGACGATGATCATCGTGATATCATCGGTGCTGATATCATCGTGAAAATTCCATCGCCATTAGCTTCAGACTATCATACCCCATCCCCGACTTTCTTTCTGCTGCTTTCAACACCATCTTCACAAGTCTTCTTGCAATCCCCTGAGATTAACACTAATACACTATGACAAATTCAAACAAATAACCTACTGAAATACAAGGCATATATCCTGAAAGGAAACTGAAACATAAATTAACAGTAACCTGAAACCATTCATTCTACATATAGCACTACGTCAATACTAAATTACTAATACAATAGTCTTCGCCATGTTCTCCATGATAACCAAATTTGTAGAAACTAATTAAAGAAAAAACACATTACCCTGCAAGTGTCATATAAACATCTATTTGTAATATACCTTGACAATCTTTAAGTCTGTATCTCTCATTGTTAAGCCATTTTTTTTGGAAAGACTATAATTTGACTTTTTGTAAAGACTTATGAATGATACATGTACAAAACTTACCAGAAAAAGCATAAAGAGGGAAAGAATTTTACCTACCGGCTTTTTCATTCGAAAGCATATTTAATGAGCAACAGACAAATTTGATCAATATAGGAATTTGATAACCACATAGGTAGTAATTCAAAACTGTGGATTCTTTTCAAGAACAAGAAAGAGTGTTTGCAGCAATGAAAGAGTTAGTAAAAGACAATGGTGAAGAGATGAATAACTTGATCGAGCCAAATGCTTAGCTCTCACGCACCTTCTGTCTTCAAATTTTGATCTTAAACCCCTAAAAGAACACCTCCTTATATAGCTCTAGGGTGAGCATACAAACTACGGGGTTCAACTCTCGTACGTACAGCTTGTTTTACAAGATTTTACAAAAAAAAAAAAATCAATACTAAATACATTATTTTATAACAGGTGCTTATAATTTAAAAGAAAAAAAAAACAAATGAGACTTGAATAAATAAGTTTGATGATCTAATTGCAAATATTTTTTTTTATATATATAAAATCGAGGAAAAGCCCTGAATTTGTACCAAACATCCCTCCCCGGGATACAAATCCGAAGACCCCAAAGTGTACCTTAGGATTGCATAAAATCCACTGCTTTGCCGAAGTAGTTTCTTAAGCAGAAGATCTCTCCTAATTAACAAAAGTAACTTATACCTTAGGATTGTATAAAATCCACTACTTTACCAAAATAGAATCTCAAGCAGAAGCTCTCTCCTAACGAAAGGAGGCTTTAGCTAATTAGGTACTGATTGTGGTTAAGTGTAAATTCACTACAAACTATTCATTTATGTATTGAATTGGTAAGAAAAGCCAAGAGAAATAAGAGGCAAGAACGAGTGTATTAAGAAAAGAAAGAGGCAAATCAAATGAAGCAAAAAGGGAATTCACATAATCATAACAATAAGGGAAAGAACTTATTGTTGAAAATCTTGAATGGCTACATTTTGCTACACTCTAATTACCCACTTTTATTATATATTTCACTTTCTTACAATTTCTATTACAAGCACAACTTTATATAGAGTGTAGAATTTAAGTTATACAAAGTTGACAATTAATGCAAATTCTTAATCTCTTTTCTTTACAAATTGAATACTTCCTTTAATCTCTTCTTGTAACTCTAGGCTTTATAAAACTCTCTTAACACAACTTATTGCTTCAGTTTTCTTCATTAAATTTTTCATTTTCATTAACCATGCATCTTCTTCTCTTTCCTTTTTCTATTTCATTATTATTTTTTTAGTTAAGTCTCCTAATATTTACAATAAGATCATTATACTTGTGTTTTCACCAACTAACAAATTGGGATTGGATCTTTTGACTGGAGTCATGTTATTTCCATCACTTCTTTTTTTTATGAGTATAACCAATTATGAAATAGTCACTATTAAATTTAAATAAATAGCTCTTAAATAATACTCTCTCCGTTTCTTTTTAATTGGCTTTTTACCCAATTTTCATTGTTTTCTTTTAATTGTCCTTCTTACCTTTTAAAATATATATTTATTTACTTGTTCCAATTTTACCCATAGTATTTATTGCTGAATTAATTATACATCATTTATTTGTATTCATTTTACTAGATAGACTTTCACATTAAATAAGAGTAAATGAGTAAACTTATGTCTCTAATTAATGTTTCTTAATTTTAGAAACAATCTCCAAATGGCCAATTAAAAAAAACAAAGGGAGTATAATTGAACATAGAATGTTAAAATAATTAAAATAATTTTATAATATTATTAATTTTTTAATGGAGATGCATGTTTTGGCTCTATTTCGAAAAATGACCAAAAGATTTGGGGAGATTCTATCCTTACTTTGTATTTCCACCACTTTGTCTTTATCACCATTGGATGAGTAGATAGTGGGTTGATCCAGTGGTGATAAGGAGCAAAGTAAGCTTTACTTTGTAAAATACAAATAAGGATAGCTTACACCAAAGATTTGATTATCGCAATTCCAAATTTAAAAGAGGGGAAAAGGAGAAATGGAAAGGAAAGGAAAGGAACATAAATCAGTTAACTATGGCTCTCACGCCCTGTCAACTTTCTCCAGTCTCTGTACAACCCCCTAATTCCATTTCTTTTTAGTCACTTTTTCACTCTGATTCTTCAATTTGATTTTCTTTTCTTTCCCTGCTTCCTTTCTCTTTACTGATAGACTTCAATCCGCCACAATCTCCCTTAATTCCCAATC
>CAOJBJ011261131.1:0-18931 GCA_948291685.1 Euphorbia celastroides | reverse complement strand
TCAAAGAGATTGGCCATTGGCTTACAAATTTGCCTTGCAGTAGTAATATCATAAATGTTTATAATTTTCTCGAATTCCCCAATTCAACTGTAGAATGCAAATATGCGCTCTTGTAATCATGAACAAATTTGAAATTCAAATAGGGTCTATAACTTTTGTTGATCGTATCAAGTAGCAACTATTCATGGGTTGGGATATTCTGCTTGGCCAAGCCTGAGTCTGCATGTAATGGGTTGAGCTTGGACTCAAGTTTTACTATGAAACTCGGCCCGGAATCGATCCAGTAAAAACCTTAAAATTTTATAGGTCTGATTAGTTTTTATATAAATGTCCAGGTCCGCCCGAAAAATAAGAATTTTACTTATTATATATATTATATTTATTCATTATTTTGTATTTTTTAGGATAAACTTAAAAACCATCATTGAGGTTTCGCACTTTCTCAAAAGCACCATTGAGGTTTCAAACCTCTCAAAAGCATCTCTGAGGTTTCGCACCGTTATCAAAAACACCATTTTCCATCCAATTGTTGTTAAGAGTTTTGAAGTGTTTGTCGATTTCTGAAACATTTATCCTTTTTGAGATTTATGAATCTCTTTTTGTATTTTTGTTCCTATTTGATTTACTCTCATTTGAAATTACGTTTTTGAAATCTATTACACCTCTACTGTTTGCTTTTCTATATTGTATAATCGATATTTGATCGTCTCTGTGGTTTTGACTTGATATATCCTGTTATATCCAGGATATAACATGATATAATATCCTGGATATATCATGTTCATCTTTGTGTCGATTGTTATTTTGATTGTCAATTTATATATACATTGATCTTGATTTTTGGTGTTATATTAACGATATATCCTGATATATGCAGAATATATTCTAAATATATCGTGATATATCCTGAATATAACACAATATATGCAGGATATATCCTAATATATATTCTGACCGCGTTTTTAGATTGAGAACGTGCTGAGTGTAAATATTTTAGCTATTTAGTCAGTGGATGATATGGTTTTACTAGGCTAGGTGTTTTGTCCAAATTCATGTTTCATATTGGTTATACCATGTAAGTTATCCTAATTTTTTAGTGTAATAAAATCACAATAAAGACCGGAGCTTACACACTAACTAGGAAAAAACTAAATTCAAAATCAATTAAAAATTTGTATATTTTTAAATAATTGCAAAAACATTATAGCTTTCCATGGAGATTTATTTGGAGCAATTTCCACAATTTGAGGATACTCTTCCGTAAATTTTATTTGAAAATGGATTTATTCCTATACTCACCCCGAGTGTTGGAGACTTCAGTTATTTTTCAGGTCCGTCATTTCAGATTTAGTAATTTTTGGGTTATCCCACTCAGCTAAAATCACTTCTTATCTAAGCAGATGGAATTTGTTGTTTCAACAAATTTTAAATTCGGTACTTATATTTTGTCTCATGTTTGCGTGAAAATAATTTTCATCCCTACACCAAACCACCCCATGAGTTTAATTCATGAATCATAACAACGTTTGCCAGTCAATTGAACGGATCAAATTTGTCCTCGTTTCAGATCAACGGTCCAAAACCCAAAACTACGGCTACGTTTGTGTGGCCTATGCCAATACAGTGTATCCAATAGCTTCCCACTCCTTAGCAATGGCTTCCCTTTCCTTCAACCTCTCCCCAACCCCATCTTCTTCTCATTCTCTACCCACAATTTCCCCTAAATTACATTCACACTCCACCCAATTTCCAATTTCTACCTCCACAACATTTCCTCTTTTTGCAAACAAGGCCAAATTCAAGCTGCTCTCAACCAAAATCTCCTCACTGGCCCTCAAATCTACGGCGAATTGCTCCAGGGTTGTTTGTACGAGCGAGATTTTCGCACGGGTCAGCAAATTCACTCTCGAATTATAAAAAACGGTGTTTTGTATACAACCAATGAATACATTGAGACTAAGTTGTTAGCTTTTTATGCGAAATGCGACCGTTTAGAGATTGCTGACAATTTGTTTGACAGATTGCGTGTAAAGAATGTGTTTTCCTGGTCTGCTATCATTGGATTGCGTTGCAGATTGGGGTTTAATGAAGAAGCTTTAATGGGTTTGTGTGATATGTTAAGTAGTGAAATTCCGGCTGATAATTTTGTGGTGCCTAATGCGATGAAAGCGTGCGCTTCGTTGCAGTGGATTAGGTTCGGGAGAGGTGTTCATTGTTATGCTGTGAAAATGGATTTGGATGAATGCGTGTTTGTTTCGAGTAGTTTAGTTGATATGCATGGAAAAGGCGGGTCTTTGGATGGTGCAAAGAAAGTGTTTGATAAAATGCCGCAGAGAAATGTAGTTACTTGGAATTCGATGATTGTTGGTTATGTTCAAAATGGGTTTCATCAGGAAGCAATTCGTACATTTCGGGATATCAAATTGGAAGAAATTGAGCTCACTGAAGTTACTCTATCTGCCTTTCTTTCTGCTTGTGCTAATATAGGGGCAATCGAAGAGGGTAAACAAGGGCACACCATGGCCGTCACTAGTGGATTTGAGCTGGATTATATGTTGGGAAGTTCAATTCTTAACTTCTATTGTAAAACCGGATTGATTGAGGATGCTGAGTTGGTTTTCAGTAGAATGAAAGAAAAAGATGTCGTCGCTTGGAATTTGATTATTTCGAGCTATGTGCAGGAAAACCGGGCTCAAAAGGTAATTGACATGTGCCATAGAATGGGATTAGAGAATGTGAAATTCGACTCCGTCACGCTTTCCTCTATGCTCTCAGTGTATTCCAAGACAAAAAACGTTGAATTTGGTAGAGTGTCACAGTTATAGCATTAGAAACAATCTCGAATCGGACTCAAACATTGCTTGTGGTATCATAAATATGTATCTAAACTGTGAGAAAATCGACAGGGCGAGAAAAGTGTTTGATTCAATTGCAAAGAAAGACCTAACAATATGGAACACAATGTTGAGTGCTTATGCTGAAAGAGGCTTAGCTGGTGAGACATTGAGGCTGTTCTACCAGATGCAATTAGAGAGCGTGCCGCGTAATTTAGCATCATGGAACGCTGTGATTCTAGGGTTTGTCCAAAATGGCGAGGTCACTCGGGCCAAAGAAATGTTCTTGGAGATGCAGGCATCTGGAATTGCACCCAACCTTGTTACTCTATCGACTCTAGTCTCCGGTTTTGTTGACAACGGTTTGGAAAACGAGGCATTTGTGATGCTCCAGCAAATGCAACAAGAACATGGGGTTAGGCCTGATAGAGAAAGCATCATAAGTGTAATCTCGGCTTGCAGGGACCAACTATTGTTACAGCAAGGGAGTGAGATGTAGAGATTATAGGTTGTGTCGGGATTTGAAGAAGAAACTGTATCATAAGATGCAACTACAAGCAGGAACGACAATGCGAAATGCAGGAAAGTTTTGATCAGAGTCACAAAATGTAAATTAATGGAAATTTCTGAGATAAGGGTTCAATTAAAAGAGAAATGTGTTTGAATGAAATTCGTGAAATTGTTGGTCAAATATTTATGAATGGGCACAAAGGCAAAACTTCCAGCTGCTTTATGAATTTGGAAATCTTGGATTAAAAACAGATTTCGAAAATGACCTCTGCAATTGATAGATCAAAAATTTAGTTAAATATAATTTGTTATTTTTTTGGGTTCTAATCTATCAAATAAATTCCAGTCTCATGTGAGTTGGGATGCAGAGTTCTTGCTTATCAAAGAAAAGGAACTTCTCTGCATAATTGTATCTTGAATTATTATATCTTCCCCAAGAAAAAGTGAACGTAAAATAATGCCCGTAATGGCTGAAAATTAGTTTGGGGGACCAATAACTGAAGGGGGAAAACGAAATCAAAACCCGAGAAATGGTGCCATTAAAGCAAACGAACGTTGTGAGTTCAATTGACATCTCTCTCTTTCAAATTCTTCCAAGAAATTCCAATAGGGAAATATAAAAGAGTAAGAAAATTTCATCTTTGTAAATTGAAGTGGTTTGGAGAAGCAATAAAATGAGTCTCGGTTGAGTAGAGGATTTAGAGTTGCTTTGAAGGTGTTTTTTAGACTTACATGAAGTTACTCAGAAAATTCTGCTCTAATACTAACTTACAATGGTTCTGTCACATTACTACTGAATTCTCTAAAAGGTGAGACTTAGAACTTTCTAAGGGTTTAGGAATTCTCCTAGATGTGAGCATTCTGTTCAACCGGAATCGAACCGAATTGCTTCAATCAAATTACTAAATTTTAATTATAATTTTTGAATTACCATACTTTTATTATATTATTATTATAAAAATCGATGCAAATTAGATTTGATTCGGCTATTATTGTAACTTTGGATCGATTCGGTAAAAATTATAATCAAAATCTAATAATTTGGCTGAACCAATTCAATTCAATCCGGTTTACTATGCTCACCCCTACTCCAATCTGGCTAGAGCTCACTATATAAGATTTTGTAGTTTTACATTTTAGCAAATTGGAATTTTAAGGTTTAACATATCAAGCTCTACAAGTTCAAGTAAAAATCTGTTTTCATGTAAGATGTAAATACATGTAAGATTTTATCTTTTTGTTTCCATTTAGTTCAAAAAAATTAACAAAGAATTATTTGTACGCTTTGGACTAAATTTAGAAATTGACTTTATAAGTCTAATCCAAAGTAAGTCCAATCAGATTGAGGTAACATTTTTAACTAAAAAACTCATCAAACTCAAATCAGATATGTGCAATCCTATCAATTGAGTTCGGAATTCAGCTTCTTCGATTAATTATTAAAAAACCCATCCAATCCACCTGAAGAACATGTCTAAGTGAGACTTGCAGCACATGGAAGAATGTTTCATATCACCGTCACTGATTGCAACATAACACAATTGAGTATATCCAAGAGGCTACATCACAACTTTGTGTTTTGGCGTTTTGGCTCTTGTTATATATACTTGACGATTTTATATCAATCAAATATTACACCTTTTATATATATATATATATATATATATATATATAAAGAAAGAAAGAAAGAAAGATATTTTCGTTTAAATACATACTTTGTTATCTGCTTTTGATTACCTTTGTAATCATCACCTACAACCTATACTTCTTTTACATAGCCAACTTGGTTAGAGCGCACCGTTTTGTATCATAAAACTAGCATGTTAGTTTATGGTTTGAAGAATAAAATGACATCATTGAAAAATCAAAGATAAAAATTAGTAGTTGTGATTATTTTGTATTCTTCAATTGAGACGCTAAACAAAGTAACGTATCTTTTTGAAGGAAATAAAGAAGTCGAAAAAAATTATTTATTGAAAAAGTGATTAATGAAATTCGTCTGAAAACCAAGGAGTGAAAACTTTCCATCGTTCTTCATGACAAAAGAACGATGGGGCAAGGATTTGAAACACTCATAACCAAGGTTTTCAAACCCAAATCGGACCGGTCGATCTGACCCGATTCAGTATGAGACGGTTTTGAGGAAAATCACGAACCGGTCAACATCCGGTTGAACTGGTCTGTTCGACCATAAATTGGTTGAAATTCGGTGGTTCAACCATTACTGGTTCTTGATAATTTTAAAGCTTAAAAGAAATTTTTGAGGTTACCAGCTAGTCGGATCCAGTTCGGTATGAGGCGGTTTTAAGGGAAGTCAAGAACCGATCAACATCCGGTTGAACTGGTCGGTTCGACCGTAAACTGGTTGAAACCTGGTGGTTCAACCACTACCGGTTCTTGATAATTTTAAAGTTTAAAAGAAATTTTTGAAGTTACCAGCCGGTCGGACCCAGTTCGGTATGAGGCGGTTTTGAGGAAAGTCAAGAACCGGTCAACATCTGGTTGAACTGGCTGGTTCGACCATAATCTAGTTGAAACCCAACGGTTCAAACACTACCAGTTCTTAACAATTTTAAAGTTTAAAAGAAATTTTTGAGATTAGTGGGGTTTGAACCTTAGACCTCTTGAATGTCAATCACATACTTTACCAATTAAACCAAGTTCTTCAACTGACAATAATTTTCATATTATATTTTTTATAGAATAAGAAGTTGTTGATTTATTTTAAATGAAATATTTTTTAGATTTCTACCATATATTTATCTAATAATTTTATTCAACTAATTTTTACTAAAATTTTTATTGATATTTAAATCAAAATTATAAATTACTACATAAAAATATAATTAACAAATCAGATTTGTAACTTTTTTTAACTATGGTTCGATTTTAATTAAATACAACGTAATACCAAGTAAGTATTTTATTATTCCATCATAATATATTTGTTGTTATGTTATACTATGTAAATTAATATTTCTTATTATGATCAATGAACATTAAGTATTGTTATTTATTGATCCATGATAACTTATATTATATGGGTAATAGATAATATTAGTATTTTTAATATATTATTAAAAAAATCAGTTCGACCACCGGTTAAGTCCGATTGAACCTTAAATCCATGACCCTTTCTCTTTACCGGTTCGGTGATCGGTCCGGTTCTGAAAACTATGCTGATGACTATAACTTTGTTTGATGCGTAAAGTTGATCATTCCACTTAATTTCTTGTGGTAAACAAAGTAAAAAATTTCTTTAGAGTAGTTGTAAATTGTAATTCTATTCTATATCTTGCAACACACAAATTTATGTGATTCTGGGATACATTTAAGAATGTTACCGCTATCATATATTACTCATAAGCTTTATTGTGAAGCTTTTCATATAACTCAATTTTAACTTGTAAGTTTAAAATTGTATAAGAGTGTAAAATCTACCTTTAGCTTACTAGTTTTTTTAGCTTATTTTAAGCCAAAAAAACAATAAATCCAAATTATAAAAAATTCCTCCTTAAAGTGTAGGCTGTTTCAGAACCAAAATTTCATACAAGTGATGAGTTTTCATAGAATTCGAATTTCCGCTAACATAATTCGAAATAAGAGTGTTGAAAAGTACATTATTTAAACAAACAAACAATAACAAAAGCATGTATAGTTCTTATAATAATTGAACTTCACACGTATCCATTTTTTGAAAAATATTGCAAAATAACTTCATTATCAACTGTGGCAATATTTCTCTCCATAAACACCCATTTTACTTTATTGTTTTTGTAGTTAAATTTTCTCACAATCTATTGGCTTGTTATAATCAATTCGATCGAGTTTCAATACTTGAAGATCAAATGGTCGTTTGATCAAAACTAGGTAAAAATATAAAAACAGTGCTCTAAGGTACTAAAAAAAATTTCACTCAAATGAATGAAAATAAGCAATCAAACAAATTGACAGAGATATAAAAATGCAAGAACAAGAAGTTTTCGAATTCAAAGGTTCATTAGTTGGATGAAGTGACAAAATGACCAGGAAAACTTCAACTTTTAAATTGAAATATCAAACAAACTGCAGTAAGTCACATTTGGAAAACTTCATTTCTAAAGCAAATATCGAATACTTGTAGTGGATTTATCAGGCAACGATAGACATCGTCTTAATTAGGCTGAAGATTGAGATGTAGAACAGTAGAAGCAAAGGGGTAAAAGTTAACACTGAAAGATTGGAAACAAATTGGAAATTTATTTTGAATTAATCTCTAATATAATAAAAATGTTTATTTGAAAGTTTAATGAGCGGGGGATAGTGGTTTTTCATACATTCATTCAATTATATCGGATTGCAAATATTGCCGTTCATAATTTAGCTAGAGCTTCGGGTATTTATCGGGTAAGTGGCCTCCCGTTTATATTTTTGATATTTGATTTTTAGTGCAATCCATTTCCTTTCAAAAAAAGTCTCTAATTAAACTGATAACTAAAACGGTACCAATTTGCCACTTAGTAATTGAAGACCTGAACAATGTCGTTTTGGTATAATTAGGGGTTGAAAAAGGAAATAACAAAGATGAGCAGATGATTTATGTAAAAATCACATAGAATCTGATGAACAAAAGTGATTCACAAAGAAATCAGAGTTTTATTATCTCAACTAAAAAAAACACAAAAATCGGTCAAAATCAAAAACCAATTCAAACAGAGAATTAATTCTCTCCGCCAAAAGCCAACAATGTGATGGAGGGTGAAAAAGACACATGATAATGGATAAAGCTGATTGGTCAGAATGTTCCGATTGAGGCAAGAAAGATATGTTTTTCGACTGGAAACAGGTCAATAAACATAACTCATGGTTATACTATGAGCCTCATGCTATTTCAGTCAAATTCAAACTCTAGAACCCAAAAAAATAGGATTTTTCATTATTACGGGTTTTATTATTCTTATTAGGATTCTAGTTTGGTTAGGATTAGTTGATATTATTCTATTATGATTAGGATTAGATCTTCATATTATTTAAAGACTTGGTTGTAAACATACTAGAGGAGTTTTTGATGAATAATATTTTCGAGTTTGTTGACTCAATTTGTCTAAAGTGTTCTTTAAGTTTGGTGATTTCAAGTTTATTTTAGAAAGCCTTCATAATCTTTAGAGTTTGGTGATTCTAGGGTTATTTTGGCACCCCTTTTAATCGTTGAGTTTGGTGATTATTCGATTATAAGATTTTATCATTTTTATCTTTCGCTTTCACACTGCATCAGATTGGTATCAGAGCCTAATCCACACTAAGTATGGGTTCACAACAGAAGGAGCATAATATTTTTGGGAGATCCGAGTGGGAGGACCGAGTTCAGAAAATTGTTGAGGCAGTTGGTCGACATCTAGATGCAAAACTGAATGATTTTGAGCATGAGATAAATGCTAGATGCAACAAAATTCTTAAGGTGATGAACATGTCGCCATTACAAAAACACGGACTAAGGGATGACATTTGTCGCAACTCTAACCCTAATCATGTTCCAAAGGAGGAAGAAGATATTGAAAAATTGGTTGTTGATGATCGAGAGCATGAAGAAATACATGTTTGGTACGAATATAGTGACATAGGGGAAAGTATTGACGATATTGGGGAATCAATTTTTGATTCGAGACTTGACGAAGAGATTGATGATGACAAGAAGGATTCTACAATAATTTTCGACTTGCAAGCTGAGTCCAATGCTTCACAAATTCCAATTCTTGATTCGCAAGTTCAAGTTGATTTTCTTCTCATTGTTTTTTTTGGAGATTCAATACTTTTAAATATTGATTTATCCAATAAGATTGTTTTTATGGCACTTATCGAGAAGATAATTCCTTGGATTACAAAAATTCGAGGACGAATTTTATTCAACCTGTGGAGAATGATGCAGGGTGAAAAAGACACAAGATAATGGATAAATTTGATTGGTCAGAATGCTCCGATTGAGACAAGAAAGATATTTTTTTCGTCTGGAAACAAGCCAATAACATAACTCATGGTTACACCATGAGCCTCATGCTATTTCAGTCAAATTCGAACTCTAAAACCTGGAAAAATAGGATTTTTCATTATTACAGGTTTTATTATTCTTATTAGGATTTCTAGTTTGGTTAGGATTAGTTGATATTATTTTATTATGATTAGAATCGGATTTTCATATTATTTAAAGACTTGGTTGTCGACATATTGGGACAATTTTTTTTATGAATAATATTTTAGAGTTTGTTGACTCAATTGTCTAAAGTGTTCTTAAAGTTTGGTGATTTCAAGATTAGTTTTAGAAAACCGTAATAATCTTAGAGTTTTGTGATTCTAGGGTTATTTCGGCATCCCTTTTAATCGTTGAGTTTGGTGATTCTTCGGTTATAAGGATTTATCCCTTTTATATTTCGCTTCCGTGCTGCATCACCGAATGAGGTATAGTGTTGCTACTACAACCGCACTATGGCACCGACAGAGGTACAATATTGTTGTGATGGCAGGGAGGAGGAACTGAAACTAACAATTGTATCAGTGAGGATCATATTTATCCTTTGATTTTTCAGTTTTTGTTTTGATTTCAATTTTTTAGTTAGAAAAAAAAGAAAAAAAAGTTGAAAATGGAAAAAAAAGAAAAGAAGAGGAAAAGATTGGAGAGTGACCTAAAAAAACTAAGGTTAGAGGACTTTACTTTTGTTTTCCCTTTTACTTAGAGCCAATACCACAATATGGCTTCTAAAGAGAAGGAGAAGCATGTTGTTTCTAGGAGATTCGAGTGGGAGGATCGGGTTCATAAAATAGCAAAAGCAGTCAGTTGACATTTGGATGCGAAGCTGAATAAATTGGAGCATGTGATAAAGGTGAGATGCAACGAGATCTCTGAAGTGATGAGCCTACTGCCTCTAGAATAGGGCGAACCTATGAATTACAATTGTCATAATACTAACCCAAATAATGTTGAAGAAGAGAAAGAAGATATTGAGAAACATGTTGATGATGATCGAAGAGAGCACGAAGCAATACATGTTTGGTAGGAATATGGTGACACAGGAGAAAGTATTGACGATATTGGGGAATCAATTTTTTGTTCGAGGCCTGCCGAAGATATTTATGATGACGAGAAGGATCCTACAATACTTTTTTACTTCAAGATGAGTCCAATACTTCATGAATTCCAATTCAAAATTTGCAAATTTCGATTGATATGCATCCATTTGTTTTTGCTGATGATTCAGTATTTTTGAATATTGATTTGTCCAACAAATTCATTATTATGGCCCTTATCGAGAAGATAATTTCTCATATGACGAAAATTCGAGGACGAATTTTATTCAACTTGGAGAGAATGATGAAGGGTGAAAAAGACACACGACAATGGATAAAGCTGATTGGTCAGAATACTCCAATTGAGGCAAGAAAGATATGTTTTTCCACTTAAAACATGACAATAAACATAACTCATGGGTACACCGTGAACTTCATGCTATTTCAGTCAAATTCGAACTGTAGAACCCTGAAAAATAAGATTTTTCATTATTACGGATTTTATTATTCTTATTAGGATTTCTAGTTTAGTTAGGATTAGTTGATATTATTCTATTATGATTAAGATTAGATTTTCATATTATTTAAAGACTTGGTTGTAGACATATTGGGACAGTTTTTTTTATGAATAATATTTTCGAGTTTGTTGACTCAATTGTCTAAAATGTTCTTGAAGTTTGGTGATTTCAAGATTAGTTTTAAAAAATCGTAATAATCTTAGAGTTTTGTGATTCAAGGGTTATTTTGGCATCCTTTTTAATCGTTGAGTTTGGTGATTCAGTTATAAGGATTTATCCCTTTTATCTTTTGCTTCCGCGCTTCATCAGGGGCGAATGAATCATTAGAGTTGCAATGTTTAGCCAATTAAAAATACATGAACATGTGGAATGAAATGAGAAGGCTCAAATGTTGGTGTTGCCAAAAAATGAAAAGATAAGAATGTTATTGTCAGCAAAAGTTTCTGATATAATTACAAATTGCTAAGTGAAATGCTCTAGCAACCATTCTAACATCGTTCCGAAGCAAATAACATCATCATTTTTCTAGTTTGTAACCAGTATTGATGTGAGCATGGGATTTAGCCTGGAGACAATGAGGAATCAATCTTCGCATTGACTATCTCGGATCAAAAGTCAAACGAAGCATCCAAAAGATTTTGAAGCTCAATCACCTAAAGTCATAAGGTATTATAACTTTCCTGAAGGAATCTAATATAGTATAATGACTTATAAATCCAAAATTATGAGTCAAATGGATTTGGTTTTGAGTTACAGATATGTTTTAGGAGTTTCTGGGAGCAAAGCGCGTGTTTTTCGAGGGCCAAAAATGAGAAAACAACAAACTAGGCGTGTTGTCTCAAGGCAGATAGACGTGAATGTCCACGACTGTCTCTTGACATCCAAGCTTGTTTATGCGTGGAGGACACTCCAACATTTTTTTGCCGCCTTTTTAGTTTTCGACTATTGGAGAAGCCTTGGATCAGTTTTTAGCTTATAAATAGGGCTCAAATTTAGACTTCAAAGTGGAGGAGTCACAAAAAACTCTCTAGTTTTCTCTTGTTTTCGATTTGCAACAAAATTATTCTTGATTTTTGCCAAAATCTTGGTTTTTAATCTATTTTCAACTTGTTTTCATCTAAAATCAAGTCTAATTCGTTTCAAAACTCAAGTTTTACGAAACTAAGGGATTATAAACTTGTTTTAAGAGTTTTCAAATTGATTTTAAGTCCTCAGGAGGTTTCGTTCGTGACTCAAAATTGGAAAGCATCAAGATCTCTTACTTTCGTTCTTCAGGATTTGAGGTTAGTAACTGAGATACAAACCTTCTAAATCCCTTATTTACTTGTTTCTGTTTGTTTGCAAAGTGATTTGCCATGTTTTGGGAGCTTAGGATGTAAAACTAAATTCAAATAACCGCCTTCATACCAAGAATAAACTCAATATAACTTTAATAAAATTCCATATTTGACATGTTTTACGTTTCATCGTTTTTCATAAGGTTTCAGGTTCTGTAACATTTTTCTCATAATTTGTACTTAAAGTAAACTCAATATCTATTCTAAAAAGTGTAAAATCACCTCAATTGGATTTGTAGAAAAAAAAAGATAAAATTCATTGAAATTGACCTAAAAACAGTAGCGTTTTCGGGATCTATGGGGCTGTTTGTAAGTGGCGTTATTTTTCTGTAATTCAAAATTGATTTCGGCCAATTTTACTGTAAACTAGACACAATAAGGATTCTACACATAAAATTTGAGCTCAATTTGACTATGGAGAAGGATTTCAAATAATTGTTTTTATTTGCTGTAGTGCTTTCTGTAGATTCACCTACTTGCTGTAACATTTTGAGTCTAAAAATATACCAACGTTTTCCTTACATGTAAATTGACTTGTGTTCCAAATTTGGGGTCGTTATGAGTTCGTTTGGTGTTTTTCCCGAATAGGTTTTTCCAATATAGTAAATATGTCAATTTTGTAAATAAATTTCTTTTAGTGTTTTGTAAAGAGTAAATTATTTCTTGTTTCGTAAAATAATTAAAACAACCCGGTCGAGCAGGATTTAAATATTGTTAAGTAGGAGTTTTAGGATTTAAATATTTCCCTTATAGGTTAATTTCGAATCTTTTAAATATTTTGGAGTTTTAGAATTAATTAGAAAGAATTTAATCTAAATTAATTTGGAGTTTAGGGTTTTGTACCGAAATAACCAACCATTTTTCTACTAACAACATTGTTTAATTATTTTCTGATATAGGTAAAATATAAGAGATTCAATTGCAAAACTTTAGATGATCATCGTTTGTCAGATATTTATATTTTGTTGTACAATGATGTGGTCAAGTAAATTAGTCGTATCAACAAAAAATGTCCGGTTGGAAAGTTTATAAAAATCAAAACTTCATAATTAACAACTAGAATTTCGTAAGCAGCTCTATTGAACAGAATTCAGCCTGGTCAAAGTAACACCAAATGAAGCTGCTTCTATTGAAATTTTCATGATGTGAGTTACTTCTAATATTTAGATTCTATACTTCAAATGAATATTCAGCTCATATGCATACATGTGTGTCATTTCAGTGGATTGAAATCAAAGTATGGAGATTTGTTTGAAAGGATTGGCTTAGTTAATTCTAGTTTGGTATCAGGACCTTGTTGGGATAAGAAGTGTCAGACACCCATTTTCAATATCTTACAAGTTTCTTGAAAGATAATTTGTGGAAGCGCTTTGTTTTGCTTCCTTACTGTGAAGGGCATGGTGAATGGTGCTTAATGTTTTGATTTGTTATTATTCAACAGGTATGTGTTATCGACTATTGTGTTTTAACTATTATGTTTTTGAATTTTTATAATACAGCGGTCGTTGGATTCTTTTTGTTATTAGTATGATCAATTATGAGGTTTACACCTTAGATGTGCTTCCACGACGTTTGGAGAAAATAAAGGACCTCAAAATAACTCCGTTTCTGGATAAGTTAGTATATGATTTGAGAATAAGTATAATATTCCAAATTTATGCAATATATGTATTAATGTTTTTTTCATACTTTATTCATTTAGGGTTATATTGGTGACTAAAGACACACAACCGAAGCGTATTCCAAACGTTATGAGGGCTATTGCAAAGGTATAAAAATCTTAAGTCTATTCATATTTTTATGTTTATTGGTAAAGTTGCCATATCTCAACATGTTATATAGGTTATGAGATATAATAGTATTTTTTGTTTGTTTAATTCCTAGTGTGCTAAACAACCTGGATCAGCCGAATGCGGCTATTACGTCATGCGTTATATGTACGATATAATCCTAAACTATAGCCAAAGTAATAATCTTCTTAAGGTATGACAAAATTATTTTGTTACATTTGTTTAACGCTTTTCTTTATGCTAAGTGGTTATTCTTATCTTTTTTTCTTAACTAGGATTATGAAAAAATGGATGCATTTAACGCTGAGGAATTGGAAAAAGTTGTGGAAATCTTCGCTAATCATGTAGCTTATTTTTGTTAAACCTTATTTTTAGTTATATGTAAATCAGATATTTTGTTTAGTGGTAATTCATAAATTTTTTAGTTAAATTTGTAGTTATGACATGTTATATTTATTTTAAATGAAATCACTTTTTCAACATTCTTGTGCAGCTTATTTGATAATAAGAAACAGGTTCTGTAATAATAAACAACATATTAGATTATATTTAGGTGGATTTTCGGCTTTCAGTAATTATAGTGTATTAAAAAATTATTAGTGGTGTTGGTTGTTAGTAAAACCTATACTATTTGTATAAATGTTGGTGACTATTGGTATTGGCTGATAAGTCTATTGGTATTGGTTAATGACAAAACCGGTTACTAATATTTACCTTTTAACCACGGGTTTCATCAAAGATGGCGTTCTATATTATGGTTATTGGTGACGGCTGTCCGGAAGAACCCATTACAAAATATCCTTATCGGCAACAGTTGTCAAACCGTGACCACTAGGAATCGCTCATTGGTAATGCCTGCCTCGGTAACGGCGTATTTCCGTTACCTATAAGACCTTCACAACCGTTACAAATAACCCGTTTTCCACTAGTAAAATTAATAATATTTAGGAATCAAATTCATCTAACTAGTAGGAATAAAATGTACATAATTAACTTTTACATAATTTGTAAATAAAATATCTAATATATGTAATTCAATTCAGCTGTAAAGAATCCTTCTAAGCTCCTTTAGGGTTTTTGTAGAATTTCTTTTTAAGCCAATTTCACCTCACATGTAAATAAATCACTTTGGTTAACTCACATATTTTCAAAATGGTTTTCTTCAACGCCACTCAAACCAAATTCAACTCAATCCTACACCCGCCCGGAGAGTAACGATCGTTTCTCTAAATTGCCAAAAGTTAAACTTATATACTTTTGTATTTATGTGTAACGTGTATATTGCTTGTTATACCTTGTTTATACTTTGTATATTATTGCATTAGATGAATGTTAGGATTGCCTGAGCATGAGAACAAGAGAATAAACTGAACCAAAATGTAGGATTAAGGCATTTAGGAATCAAATCAACTAGCTATTTTTGGGTTTTCCTTGTCACGAATATGGTAGAAATAGTAAGCAAGTTATCCGAACCTAGATCTCTGGAAAAGTGTTGTCGAGGCCTTTTGGGAGGTTTGACGACACGGATATAATTCCCCATAAGAGTTGATTCGAGTGGTGACTCCACAACACTTTGCCTTAGAACTATGTTTGAGGTTGTTTTTTCTAATCAAATGATTTTCAACAACGGTTTTTCAATGCAAAACTCGATCCCTAGTTGTCCCTCCGGTCAACTCATGTCCCTCGGATTGTCCTTTCGAAAAAATAGTGCTCATGGCACTAGGGCCCTCGGTAGCCAGAATAATGTCGAAAATTGATTGCATAAAACGGCTAACAACTGACAACACCTGTTCAATTGAGAACTTATTTTTTTACTAGGTAGGAAAGTGGCAAACAACTTTTTGGTGTCGTTGCCGGAGAAATCAATGTTGTACAGATATTTAAATTTTCTTTACGGAATAGGATAGTGAAAATTTTTTACAAAAAATATTATTATATGTTAGTATTAGTTGCATATTATATGATTATGTTTGCATTTCATATCATTGCATTGCATTTTAGTTAAGAATTGAGAAAAGCTTCATTTTGTGACGGCCATAGGAATTGCGCTCATGAAAAATTGTACAAAACCTATTATTTCTGTTGGATCACATATTCACGATCGCAACAGAATATCGCGAAGTACTCGAAAATCTGAACTTTAGTGGCGGTTTTTATCAGCTTCTCCCACTAAAACATATTATAGAAGAAGTGGAACACGTCCTTGCATCCATAAAAACTTTCCTAAAACATTAAAAAATCATCCCAAGCTCATTTAATTCGTTTCTTTCTCACTTTTCATCTAAAATTTATCAAATTCATGTCTCAAGACAAATCAAATCCTGCTCCTTCAATATTCATTAATGGTGTGAGTGTCCATTCGCTATTCATTCACATAGTGAAGGAGAGAATTTTGAGTGACTTAAAGATAAGAAAATCATTGGGAATTACACCATATCTCGAGGAGATTTCACTGAGTTGGGCATCTATAAGAGACCGTGTCTCCAAGGACGAGATTGACTCTAGAGTCAGATTTGCAATCATTCATGGGATGCTAGAGTTTTGCTGCAGGTTTGATCATTTTTTGGGTGTCTTTTGGTGAATAAATAGTTTTTTGTTCATTTTGTGAAATGTTGAGGGCTTGGGATGATTTTTGGTCATTTCAAGGAAATGTCAAGGGTTTGGTTTTAATAACGAGTAAGATTCGACGAGGTCGGACATTAGGTAACCGATGTTATGCCTTTAGAGAATGAGTTTTTAGAGATTTGACTCAATGTGCTTAGAGATTCGGTCATTCTAGGAATATCCATGATGCCCCTAGTGGATAAGATTTTTGGTTTTCCTAACAATAGAGGGCTTCGATAGATTTCCCTTCTAGCCTTTCGAAGCATTGGAAAGAACACATTTATGACCAGCAATATGACAACATGGTTGTATAAAGATGTGGTTGGCATGCACACATGAAGCACGTTATGCATGTTTTTAACCTACAAAGGGAACAAAGTAAGAGCGCCTCTCTTTTTCCTCTGACCTTATTCCTTCAGAAGAGTTATACGTATGGCTTCTAGGAACCTCACATGCATTCACACTATTTGGGTAATCCTAGGGGAAGTCACTATGGTTATTCTTTTTGCAGCTGGTCACACAGATGGCTTGAATTTGAAAGTAGGGTAAGGGTACAATGCACATCCAACTAATTGGACCCTACGACGTTGGTACGTCAGAAAGCGATCCTTTTAATGTTTAGATATACCTGGCTCCGAAAACCTTGGCAGATTAAAGCGATTCGGTAAGCGTACACAAGTTGTTTACATAGCCTTCCTCCCCCGAGAGATTGGCATAACCAGGCGATACTAAGTCTATGCAAACAAAACAGGAGGGGCATAAAGAGCATTAGAAACCCTTGAAGGAAACAGGGACCTTAATGCAAAGTGCAAATGCAATCAATTTCATCATCTTTTGATCGAGTTATTTCAAGTTATGACATTTAGATCGATATCCTTTCTTCATTTTGTCTAAAACAATATTTTGAAAACATTTTTAAAAAATCAGTTTTATCCTTGTCGGAGTCTCCAAAATTGTGTGGACGAACCTTCTCTTCTCCTACTAAATCCCGAATGGTTACAAGTTGTCATTCTATGAATGGGCGAGAAAAAGATTTAATTACCACGGACATAGAGGACGGAAAGAGGTTGCCTGCCACGACACATACTCGTGATGGTAGAGATAACTTGCGTTAAGATCGAGCTTGAGGCCCGGATATCAGGGTCTACAACATCTAGCATCCATATTAAAAAGAAATTTGGTGGCTATAATGTGCCAAAGAATTTGGAGTTTTGAAAGAAGCTAAAAACTATTGCTTAATAGCAAACCATTTTAGGAAAATAATTTGGAGTCGCCACCTGGTTCATCTCACAAATAAGAATTAACAAAGAAATGGGTTCAGACGAAATGTTTACTCACGGTATCGATCCAACACTGATATGACACAACTTGAAATAACTCACATTATGTTTGCCTAGAATAGATTTTATTGCATGGGTTATTTTATAAAGTACAACAATATACCCTGCAAAACCACTTCGTCGGCTGAGTGCATGTTAGAAATAATTACAAAGTATGCTTGCATTTGTTCATAATAAAAAATCCAAAATCTTGACCAGAAGCTTTTGTATAACAACAATGATGTAATAAAGTTGGGCATAAGAGCTAGGAATCGTCAATTTACCTTTTTGTGCAGTTGGGTTCTTTGGATGGGCCGGTTTGGGAACGATTATGCAATTGTTTGGGAGAACTTTGCCAGAAATCTAAGTTGTATTTTGCTGATTTTTTTAATAGAATAGAGCCGTGATTTTAGTGGAGTTTGGACTAGGGTCGAAGGTTTGGGAAAATTCCAAGCTATAGTTCAGCTATAGAATGACTTTAGAAGAAGGTATAACAAGGTATAAAAAGGGTATAAAAGTGAAATATCTGCAAAAAATTTTGGTAAATTTTCGAGAGGATCAGTATAGAAAAGGTCTTGTATCGGATCCTCGACTATCCAACAATGGTTGGCCTAAAATATAGGGCTTTAGGTGAAGTTAGTCAATGCCCATGTACTAGGGTCTTTCAACAACTTCGGAATTGGGTTTCCTTGGGAAAACTCAATCGGGATGCCTCGAGGAGGGCTTGAAATGGATTTTAGGAAGCTCAAGAATGTGTTTATGAGTGTTTTCAAGTTTGGGGGTCTTCAAGATGTTCTTGAGAGGTATCTTGTGAAATGAGGGGGGATGGCTTTTTTTAGTCACTCGGGTGTGGAAGCTAGTCGACCAACTACCTTCCCTTTAAGCGTGATTCAGTCAATCGGTTGTTTTGGGCTTAAGGCTAGGCCTAGCTTTATAGGGTAAAATAGTCCACCGACTACTTTCCCAGACTAGCAAAATCTG
>CAOJBJ011260574.1:0-18139 GCA_948291685.1 Euphorbia celastroides | reverse complement strand
ATTAGGCATTAGATGTTCATAAATCATCGGTGGGTTGTCGCCGTTGAATGAGAGGTCATCGGAGCCGGCAACGGCATTAGCGCTGGAACTGGTGCCATCGGGTTTGGCGATTCAATAAATTAGGGAGTCCGTTGGGTATTTGGGTTTTAGGATAGAGAAAATGGGTTTGGGTTTAGTTCTTTTATTTTTTTTAATTAAAAATCACCCTCACTTGAGTTTTCAAAAGGGTGACAAGTCACCAACTGTGAGTACTGCGTTTTTGCCAGATTGATGGATTTATAAAAGCATTAAATCTTCTAATAACAATAGTCTTATCTGAGAAAAATTTGAATTTATTATGATTAATTTTATTTAATTCTATAATGATAGTCTTATCTTTGAAAAATTTAAATTTTATACTTGCATCTTCTTTTAAATAATAATGTAAGATTTTTATTATTTAATAAAGTAAATTCAAATGATCTATCCGAGAACTATACTAATTAAAATAAATGTGATACTCATTGATATTTTGGGTTTTCTTATAGGAAAAGTATTAAATGATTGTTAGAAAACTAAATAATACGTTGTGCGCTCTTAATTATAATTTTTTTTATATAGTACTTAATTATAGATTTTCAATACAACTATCATCACGTTCACGTAAATTCCCAAACACAAGAATTTTAAACACAAATCTCTGTATTTTGATTGCCATTAAGCATCATTACAAGCACCTTTTCAAGGAGTCTGTCGACAGTTTAGGAGTTCTTATATATGTTTTCTTTTGACCGTCTAGTATGATTATGAAAAGAATAAGTTTTTTTTAATGGATAATCAAAATTTTCAACTGGAGCAAATGAAGGCTAGATTTGTCCTTTCCGGATTAAAATTCTAGGAAAAAAATATCGATGCACCAATTTGATTTTCAATCTAAAATACAATGAAAGAATAAATATCGTTATCAAATAGAAATTTTTTCAAAGTTATTAATCATTGAAATGAATTATATAAGCAGTAACTGTCTAATATTTTGGAAAATACAATGATGAAATTTCTCTTGACTCTTGTTTATAATTCAAAAGCATTTTAACTGTCTAATATTTTGGAAAGACGTAGTTTTTTTTAGTGAAGAATATAGTCTATAAAATCAAATCAGAGATAATTACAGTTCCAATTTAAGGTGGATAAATCCCCCTACATGTCGAAGAATCTGTTGTACTAGCTACAACATGATTCGCAGACTGAAAACATAGACTATGTAAAACAAAGAAACTATAAACCGATGTTAAAACATCGAACAAAACACGACAACATAAACAAACTAACACATGCTATAGTAACAAGACAAACTTGTGCATGGACAAGTCTTAAACAAACTGCAACTTATTTTTCATAATCTCCAACTAACGATTTTGAAGACGTCAATCATCAAGTACTTGCTTGCTCCATAACCTCAACCAGTATTGCAGATCTGGAACTCTTTTGCTGAATGAAGAGAGATCTGGGGTGCCAACTGTGAAAGATAATCAAGTATCTTGTCTAAAGGCAGATGACGTCCAACCCAACTGTTAATCAATATTGAGTTTTGTAGCAATAGATTTGTGATTGAAGACGACAATCGTATGGATGACGATAAGAAAAATATGCAGATTATTATCAACAAAACACCAAAAATAAAAAAAAGACAGGAAAATAAAGATTGGGAGAAAAAAAAAACTTTTACAGACTATTTCTAATAAACGGAAAACAAGATGTTGAGAAAGAGGAGAAGGAACGTTTTACCTATTTAGCATATGATATGTGAAATTTATATACTTTGAAAGTATTGAATTCACTAAAATTATTTGAAAAATATATAAAATATAGGAGCTTAAAATCTTCTATTGGAATCCTACTTTACTTCCATTATGGCAGTTGAATCCCGCAATCAACTAAAATTAAATATTAAAAAAATAATTCCAATAAAAAACACCAAATAAGTAAACATTAATTAGGTCAAAAAACACTTTCCATTAGGCCGGAAAAAAATTCTGACTGTAGATATTAAAGTTCTAATACATTGTACAGTCGTTTAGCAATGTATAATAAACAGATAAAAAATAAATAGGAATTATATGCTTCCTAATTTTCTGAATATAGATGTAACTAAAACTAACAAAAAGACTAAAATAAAAGTTCATGAAAAAACAAAAGATAAAAAATGAAACATTATGGTAAATTGCCCAGCTGGAAACAGAAGTAATTAAACCTTACAAAATATTAGAAACAAAAAAATAAAGGTGTACACCATAGGGGAAGAATTGAATGGAAAAACATTTTGATATATTATCCCAGTTTTACCGCTGGACTAGAGTGACATTTACACATTTGAGGTTAAGAACACAACATATGAAATTGTTAGGTCTAATGCATACTTAATCTTCTAAACTTGACACGTTTTATCTTTTGCCTCCCTAAATATGCATTAGGTCAAATTGTTATGCAATTTATGTAACTAAATTTGTCTGATGTGAAGCTCTAATTTTCTGAAGGAAAGCTGCAGCTTTTAATATCATATGATGCCACTTTTGACTAATACATAGCACGCAATAATTTAACACTCAACATAAATTTGGTATAACTGATATTGTTGGGTTTCTATAGAAAAAAATAAACTAATAATCTGAGAAGTACATACATGTAACCTTATAGTTATGTATTTAGGAGGTAACTATTATTGTATAAAATAAAAAAGTGATTCATCATGAATAAAAAAAAAACAAGTGGCAAAGATTCTAGTCTGGTGGTTAAGATTAAAATTGTGATCTTATATGTTGCATGCTTGAGTGCACACTCAGGTTCACAAAGATGAGACTTTTCTTTATTATAATAGTTATGTGATGCATGAATGTGTCATTTGTAACAGAATTAATTTTCATAAAATCATACATAACAGATTAAAACTTAGATTTAAGTCTGGGGATACAATAATTTCAAACCACATCTTCATGAGAGTGCATTAAAATTCTAAATTTATGGCAGAGATAAAACTTATGAAAGATGCTTGTAACATATGGCAACTATAATATATTTGATGTAGGAAGATTTGAATACTTTTGTCGGATAAACAACTTTAGAACTGGTTCTTTGAAGTGGAGTCTTTAAATATGTATCATCGATAATTCAATGGTTTGAGAAACAAAATTAACTTCTGGTACATATGAAAAAGGGCCTATAATATATCCTTAGAGATACATTAATTCACAAACTTTGATACATTAATTCACAAACTTAGCTAATTTAGTTGCCACCAACCACCTACATAGTCTAACCCTTATGCTTGGAAACACCTTGATCCCACATATCCTAATAAATCAGGACAATTAATTGTATTTGTCCAAATGTAGGTGACATCTTCTATCTATACCTTGGAACCCATGTAAAACAGCCTCGTTCTAGTTGTGTACCAGCCAAACACAGCCACAGAAACTCCAGAGTACATCGGAAAACAGCATGACAATATTGGGGAAATGAGAGGGTTAAAGCAGTGCTCAAGAAGCATGACTTCTTCTATAAAAACAATCGCATGACCGCTTAGTTCTAAAAAGATGATTTTCCTTCTTTTATTTTCTTTATATAGTAAACCCAATAAATTAATTAATTAAAGGTACAATAACCCAAAACAAACAAAATCATAATATATTTTCTTTTTTGAGTTAGTCTCACCTTTGATTTTCATTCCTGCCCAAGACCCCACATTGTTGTCGCACTTTAAGTTTCTGCAATTCGTGCTGCGCTCAGAGGTCACAGATTTGTTTACGAACTCGATATTTTGATTGACATATTCTAACTCCAAATTTGACAAGAAAACTCATATATTATCAACCTTGGATAAAAATATAGTATCCTCATCGACATATCTTGATTAGGAAAAAACTAATCCATAGAATTGATTGATATCCCCTCAACAAATATAGATGAAGAGATTTTGTAAGATATAAGCGGCAACGAGTGTTTATCAAACTTAAGTATGTTATGAACTTGATGAGGAGAAGATGGAGATTTTTTCCTATCGAGCTTTGTGAAGGAGTTGTGAATTAATCTTCATGATGCATCATATTTATAGTAGTTTGGAAAAGTCACCATAATCTTCACTTGTTTGTTGTGCGTTCACGTGAAACCACATTTTTTATGTTTACATATACGTTACATATTTAATGTATTAATATGAAACTGCTTCTTTTGTGTTTTACATGGACGTTACACTTTTAATGTGTTCACGTGAGTTTTTATCCATTCACATGAAAAGATGCAATTTTGATGTAACTGAAGTTGTCTTAGGTAACACTGCATTTTTTTGTTCACATATATGTTACAACTTTAATGTATTGATATGAAACTGCTTCTTTCGCGTTCACATAGACGTTGCACTTTTAATGCGTTCACGTGATGCTATAATTTTGATGCTTTCACATGAAAAGATACAATTTCAATATAACTGAAGTTGTCTTACGTAATGCTACAAATTTTGATGTTCACCTATGCGTTGCAACTTTAATATATCAACGTGAAATTGTTTCTTTAGTGTTCATATGGACGTTACACTTTTAATGCTCTCACGTGATGTTATGATCTTATGCTTTCACGTGAAACAACGCGGTTTCGAGTAACTAAGTTTTCTAACATAACCATGCAACTTTTTAAGTGAACGTTGAGTTTTCAATATTATACAATGATTTCACTTTTATTTTATAAAAATTGCCTCATAATGGGCTTATATTAATATTCAAAGAAAACCATTATCCCTACCACTCGAGCAGGGATGATGCCAGGACCGGAGCTTGGGGGGACAGTCCGGCCGGCCACTATTCACTATCGATGAAAAATTCCGATCAAATATTCCGACCAACCTATAAATTCAATCCAAATATCTAACAAATGCTAATCGGCTTATAAAACCTCTTGATATTATCCAATTAATTCCTAAGAATAAAAAATACTATATAAATCAACAAAATTTATTGTCAAATTCTAACTATAACATTCATCAATTAAATGAAATCACCAATTTCATAATTAGCAATGTTTCATAAAAATAAGCTTATCTAACTAATTTCATAGAGTCTAACAAGTAAGATAACAGATTATCAGTTAATTATAATCAACAATGTCAAATTCTTAACAATAAACAACAGCCCTAACTAATTTCATAAAACAATTCCTCCATATTAATTTATTCAATTTTCAATAATTTTAAAATCAAAGTAAAACTCTAACCTGTTAAAGAAAGAGGACACCAGCAACAAGGTTGCAGTTTCCGGTGACAGCAACGGCAAGCAGCGGCAAACCGGTGACGGAGGAGGTTGAGTTGAGATAGGTACAAAGCTGTCAAGAAGAGGGGATCGAAGCATTAGGGTTTATTACGTTTATTAGATTGAAATTAGAAAGGGTAAAAGGAGGCTGAAGCTATTGTCAAAACGACATCATTTTGTTCTTAGTCAAAACAATGTAGTTTTTATGTGTATAACTAAAAAAATCAAGTGAAACAGCGTCGAAACGACGCCGTTTCACTCAACCCCCCTTCCCCTCTTTACTGCCGACCTCTTAGATTAAAACTAGGGTTTCAATGTTTCAAACGTCGGCAGCCTTACCTGCAACTTCCAGCAAAAAGGAGGAGGGGGGCTGCACTCCTACTAACCAAACTCCGTTTTCGCTAGTTTATGGAATGGAAGCGGTTTTACCAGTGGAAATTGAAGTTAAGTCACTCAGGGTGGCACTTGAAGCCAAGCTCCCAGATCTAGAATGGGATAGGTTAAGATTTGAGCAGTTAAACCTAATTGATGAGAAGAGAGTCTGAGCTCTAAAGAACTAATTGACATTTCCCTCAACTAACATATAGGGCGAGATTTTCTAAGATATAGAAGGACCGGTCCTTATATTTCAAGAGCCTTAGGCGAAATAATAATGTGTGTTCTTGAAAGTAATTTATTTAATTTTAAACCAATAAACATGAATTACATTATATTTTAATTTTAAAATATAATATATACATATATATATATGTATATAAAAAATTTGTGGGGCCCTTTTGGTCGGAGGCCTTAGGCCGTCGCACCTTTGGCCTACCCTCAAGACCGCCCTGAGAAGGAAGTAATGGTCGGGTGTTTACTAAATAAGTATTTACTTGATAAACGAGGAGAAAATAACGGTACAATATCAATTGAGCTTGTGAAGAAGTTGTATATATAGTCATTTAGAGAAGATATTGACATGTTCACGTTAATTGTAACTATAATGTATCCATGTGAAAGTTCAGTTTGAAAGTTCACGTGTATGTTATAGTTTAATGAATTCACGTGAAAATGTAGCTGTAATGTTCTCATGTGATGTGCAGATTAATGTATTCATGTGAATTAACTGCAGTTTTGATATATTCACGTGAAATCGTGAAGATACGGTTTCAATGTAATGAAATTTGTCTTATGTGTTCATACCAACTTACAGTTTTTACCATCAAATGATGTCACTTTTGATTATTATAATACAGTGTGAGGTTAATTAGGTTCTATTCTTTTCAACTTACTTGTCATTCAGTTTAATTCAATTCAATTCAATTTAGTTTAGTATTTATTCGATAAGTTTTAGTGCATTTTCAATACTTATTCAATAAGTTTCAGTTTAGTACTTATTTATTAAGTTTTAGTTTCAATTTAAAGTTCAATTTAGTTCGAAACTTATTAATTTGATTCGGTTCAGTTCTGTAAATGACTAATTAGTTTAAAAGGACAAAGCATTTTAATAGTAACTTTTTTAGTTTTTCCTGGACAAATAGTTCAATTCTCAAAATAGGTGTTGTACTAATTAATACTTTTGAGTTTCTTATGGAAAAATATGACGTCACAATTTGAGAAAATAATACTCCAAATGTTGTGAAATTGATAATTCAAATTTAAATGCGTCATATCTGCTTTTTTTAGCAGTGAAATTAAAGTTAATCTCACTTCTGCTAATACTTTTATTTGATTGAAAAAAGTTTCTCACAGCCTGGTTATTCACATTCCTTTTTCTTTTAAAAATTTGTTTCAGGTGGGTCTACATTTAAATGAAAAGAAAATTTATTTACTCACTTTATATGTGATTCAAGATTCAAACTTACGATCTTTATTGTTCACGGCTTCCAACTTAACCACTAAATCAAGACATCAATTATAAAGTTCTTCACATTTCACCAAACAAATGTTGCACAAAACAAATGCATACAAACTTCAGTAAAAATACACTTTGGGGAGTTATTGGTCGGTTCGGAAATATTGAAGCGTTTGCATGCTGAAATTCAACAGCAGAAATCTTGTCATTTTATTTCAATTAGGCTCTCCAGGGCGGCACGGTTCGGTAGAATTTCTCAAAACTCCAAAGGTTTTCCTTATGGAGTGTTCGCAGGCAAGATAAGTATGAGTTTTGCAATTCATGCTATATTCAAGTCGAACTCCTTTTACGTGATTCATGTCATTAACGATAGGGTTTTGGATGTTCAGTTGTCTCTTTTATTTGGTCAGAGGCGGCTTTAGAAGTCATCAAAGAAATGAATTTTATGATATTGGTTTTGGATTTTCAACAGTTCAAACTTTGTAAAATGACTAAATTCATCATGACTCTCTTGAAATTGTCCACTTTTTTGTTCGGTACCCTTTAACTTTCAAAAGTTTATCTCGCCCCCTTCAAAAACTTTCAAAAGTTTCTCTCACCCCCTAGATGTCACGTGTCGAAATCTGATTGGTTTGAATTTCAAACATTTCATCCAATTAAAAGTTGATACGTCGTATCCAGGGAGGTGAGAGACACGTTTTAGAAAGTTCAGGGAGGCGAGAGAAACTTTTGAAAGTTCAAGGGTGCCGGACAAAAACGTGGACAAGTTCAGGGGAGTTCATTTGCATTTAGCCTTGTAAAATTGTAAAGTTTGAATAATCACAGTACCCATAGATTAATTTATTTATGGATGGTTTATATTGTTTTACTCTCTCTCATTTAATTAGGAGAGTTAGAAATGACTTTTCTCTAAATTCGAGTACCCAACTTTAGAAAACAAATCTTGTTATGTCACACATTTTTTTAGAGGAAAATAATGTGGGTAATTGTACCATACTTTTTTTTATAATATTTTTACTCTTAATCAAAACAAACTAATTAATTTTTCTTTTATCTAAATTAATTTTTAATTTTACTTTTATCACATTTCTCCTTATTTACACCTTCTTCCAAATATCCTTATCAAACATTCTCTCTTTTTTTCTTAAATTGTCTCATAATGAGCTTACATTAATATTCAAAGAAAACCCTTATCCCTCTCTACTCGAATGTGGACTCGAACCTACGACCTCCAGGATCACAGATTCAGTTGTTAACCACTGGGCTACAACCTTTGCCACATCAAGCATTCTCTCTCTTAATTAATTTAGATTTTCAAAATTAAAAATCATCATATCTCTCAAACCATTAATTTTTTCAACTTGATTCTTTAGAATATTTTGTTCGTTTTATTTTTATATTTAAAACAACGTCCATATTGATATATTTTTGACGAAAAAAATTTGAAGTTTTTTATAACGTCCTATAATTTCCTATAACGTCATATAATCTTATACATTACAATTTTGAAATAATGTGAAACTTCCAATAACCCTCAAAACCTAATTTTAATGCATCTAAAAATTCTATAATGTCCTATAGTCTCCTATAGTGCCTTATAATCTCATACATTAAACTTCCAATTTTTACAAAACTTCCAACAACCTTTATAACCTCAGTTTTATGCATTTGAGAGTCTTATAATGTCCTATAATTTTCTATAATGTTCTATAATGTCCTATAAGTTCCCATAATGTCCTATAATCTCCAATAATTTCCTATAATCTCCTATAATGTCCTATAATTTCCTATAATTTCTTATAATATCCTATAATGTCCTATATTTTCCTATAGTATCCTATAATTTTCTATAATCATGTATAATACTCTATAATTTTCTATAATGTCTTATAATGTCCTATAATTGCCGATAGTGTCCTATGATTTGCTGATAATGTCCTTATAACCTAATTTTTATGTATTTAAAGTCCTATAATGTCCTATAATCCCCTATAATGTCCTATGATTTCCTATAATCTCCTATAATGTACTATGATCTCATACATAACATTTTCAAAATTTTGCGCAACTTCCAATAGCCCTCACAACCTCATTTTCATGCGTTTAAAAGTCCTATAATCCCTCCTATAATGCCCTATATTTTCCTTTAATTTTCTTTAATGTCTTATAATTGCCTATAATCTTCTAAAATCTAATATAATCTCATACAATATAATTTCGAAATAATGCTACAACAAAATACTATGGTGCCCCCATTAATCACTCTCTAGGATACGTACTCCAAGTTATGGTTGTCGTTATAACGTAAGGGAAAAGAAAAGAAGCAATAGCGAAATAACATTTCAAATACATACAGTAAGATGCAGACATAAATAACTAGAGATAATTCCACATTTCTTATCAAGAGAAATACAAGACAAGAGAAAACCATTTTCAAGTGGGACATAAACACAACAGATTACCCCAGCGCAATCCCTAACAACATTCACTCACCAAATCCACAATTCCACCAGAATTTCCGAATGACGACACACCCAATAAAAAACAAAAGCCAAACCACAATTAAATCAACCACACAGAGACCCTAACTATCAAAACATCACATTAGAACAGTTAAACAATTCAGGCGCATCAATCACAAAGCTCAGCCAACTCTCCAGAACTAAGCCTCCATCCTTTCCTGGATGTAAATTCCGAACAATCCAGATTATTTGTTCGGCGTTCCAATGATTAGAATTAGCCTGCAAATTATCAATTTCCAGAAATTTACTTCAGTCTTCCGCTATTCAGTAGCTTTTTATTCGAGAAATTGCAGAAAATGATCACTCAAATCCTTCGATAGAGTGCTTAATGGTGTAACTAAACAGCATAGATCGAATTGTTACAAAAAATTTAAGCTAATTACCTTGGTCGGAGGAGTAACATTTGAAAAGTTGAATTTGACTTTTGGGCATAATTCTGGTCCATTTTGATGACATTTGGTTGTTTATCCCAAATAATGCAACGATGTGTTGGCCCATTTTGGTAGCAGCTCTACAGGGTTTCATTAGTGGGAATTCTTGCCAAGTTTTGTTCATTCTTTTATTGCTAACGGCATTTTTTTACATATATAGTTGAATTATGGTATGGTTTGTAATTAACTTTCCTATTTCCATAATATCGGGCTCTGCTTTTAATAATAACGTTTGTAGGTTAATCTAGTTGGAACACCTTGTTTAGCTAAGTTAGTAAGCCTCTATTTTTATGAAAAAAAAGTTAAAATAATCAATTATATATTTCAGTTTGGCCCTGTTCTCTTCACCTTCAATTTGGTTATATAGAACACCATATGATCAAAATTAAATAGATTATATACATAATTTCAATAGTTCATACTCGGAAAATCATATTAATTGTAAAATAAAGCATATAATTTGGGCAATCTGAGGAAGCACAATAAATAATTTTTTGTTCAATTCATGTCGCGCTCATGGGTTTCTTACATTTTTCGAAAAAATGCATAAAAGATGACGACATGCTTTCGCATCTTTACCTTATGAACTTAGCAATTTGATTGACATATTTTGGCTCCAAAACCCAACGCTAGTTTTCAAAGAAAACTCATAGATGACCAATTTTGGATAAATATATAATATCCTCATCAACATATTTTTCCACCAGATTTGGACAAAACTAATTCATATATAGAACAATATTAAATTGATATCCTCACGACCAATATATAGAAGGAAGCAATGTTTTAGTGTTTATTGAAAACAAGTATTTACTCGATAAGGAGAAAGATGGAGATATATGACCGTTGAGCTAGTGAACATGTTCCAAATCAATCTTATTATATGATAGTATTATCAGAAAAATACTGGTTTTGACCCCAGGCGGTTGAGTGACTGCCTCAACCTAGCTATGTATGGCTTTGGGAGTGTGTCGAGTGATACTAATCGATGATAATGAGCCATTTAAACTCAATTACCGGCTCAAAGCTTCATAGTCCGTTGAGCCGGTATCGTGAATAAAAAGGAAGTTTGCTGTTTAGGCAGTATAGACTCTTAATCCGTAAAGGATCCTACTTTCCTTATTCAACAAGGAAAATATATTGATGAATCCTATTGAGGAACAAACTCCAAACTAATCGGGAATGCCTTTAACAGCCGAATCCTTCTAGGATTCGAATTTCTCCATTAGGGCATCAATCAATGCCTATACATACCTAAGAGCCTAAGGTAAAGAGGTATGCAATTCTAAAACCGTAGCTGTTATTCTGCTACATTCACTCTAAAAAACCCTTTACTGACTTAGGCATCGGAGAGTCCTCCAAAGGGCACCCCCCGATCCTAACCCTTGTGTTTTTAGGTGAAAGACAACGGCCGGAGTTGAAGAGTTCGTTGATTTGGAGCCGGTTTTGGAGACTAAATCATCTTATAGTAGCTCTAAGGAGTAACTGACATTCTCACATATTCACCATACATTCAAGGTATTCACGTGAAATTACAGTTTTGATATTCACATGTTTGATACAGCTCTAATGTAATCAGTATTCATGTGAAGTTGTTTCTTTGATAATCACATGTACGTTACAGTTTCAATGTATTCAGGTGAAACTATAGCTTTAATGTGGTCAAGTGAAGAAGTCAGTTGTAACTAAATTTGTCTTATTATTACATAACATGTGAAGTCACTTATGCTAATAGCATTCTTGTAATAATAGTATCATATTTCAAAATACGAATTAATATTTTTTATAGAAAAAGTTGAACTGATTTGAGAAATAATAAGTATTGTGAATGATATACCCTCCTAATTCTGCAGTTGTAGGATAACTATTACCTATAAAATCAATAAATGATAGATAATAATCCGGGGAAATTCGGATAAGTCAAATATCGTATTATGCAAATTAGCTTCTTCTCTAAGATGTTATATAGCAATCGTATTCAATTTCCAACAGATATTTCCCTAGAGCTGTTTAAAGCATAAATGTAAAAACTTGATTTACAGATTCTGTAAACTATCAATATAATATCAGGGCCATATTATTTAGAATAGATAATATTCCTCCAGCTTTATTCACTCTCGAAAATCCTCACTAGTTCAATAAAGTTTCTTTGTTTAGTAAAAGAGCAAGCTTTTTTTTCCCGTTTGTATAAACCATATTTCAGGCAATCTGATAAGATTGCGTTATCGAACAAAGTTTAAATTAGAAAACTACCCCATAGTAAATATTAAATGACCGTTTCTAACATTTTATGGGTCCAGGGACAATAACAAATATTTATATAAGAGGCCTTGATTTTGAGAAACGATAAAAGTTTCTATTTTGACGAAGTAAGGAACTGAACTCTAGACCTCTACTATTTTAAGAGATTTTAGGGTACAATTTTGTCACACAATAATTTGAGAACCTTATACATTGAAAAAAGGAAGTTCCTATTCTCTGTTTCATCCATCTTGACAGAGAAAAGGCTTAATACCTATGGACCACTTTATAGTTGTCTCTAAAAGCTCTTTAACTTCCTAAACTTACAAAAGTTCCTCATATCCACTGAACTTACAAAAAATCCATCAACCTGCCTCCTAAATGCCACATATCAGCTTCAGGTTATAGCGAAAAAAATTCTAGAAAATACATTTTTTAAAAGTCGAACCAATCAAAAGCTGACACGTGGCATCGAAGAAGAAAATTAGTACTGTATAAGTCTCAGCTTAGTGGTTGAGGGGAAAATGTAATCCTAAATGTTGTATGTTCCGAGTTTATATTCGGTTGGGTGTAAAAGAAATTTTCATTTGTTATTAGTGTAAGCCCAAGGCAAATTTGAAAAAAAAAATATGAAAATGAAAAGGTAGAGGTTGTATCACATTCACTTACTATAAATAATTAAATATACAAAAAATTTGTACCATTGGAAAGCATCCAATTGAATAGGCTTGGCATGGGTGAAAAACACCTATAGGCCAGATTCAACATTGAAAATCCAATAATTTTTCATGCAAAAGAAATCCATTGCAACATTTATCAAAGTATATCAGCAAAGAGCTCCATTTCAAGACAAGTCACTAGTTCATCAACTTATCTAACACAACATTCAAGTCGACATGGCTCTAACCAAATCCCTCCTAAACCCCATGGCCACCACCCTGTCAATAACATCATCAATGGGCACTCTTTTCCTGGTCTCAGAAGAGCTCGATCTACAATCCGAGCTCGAGGCAGTTGGAATTGCACGAGCAGTGGGCAACCGAGAAAAACCCATTTCGCCACCTGTAATTGGAGCAGACAAAGAAGATTGAAAAGGTCTCACAGCTGAATTGTAATGGTTGTCTTGCAAGTTTGACGGTTGATCATAGGTCCGCTGAGGAGCATTTAGGTTGAGATACTGATGGGGAGGTCTCAAATAATGGGATTCTTCAGGGTTATTTAGCTGGGGATTTGGGGGTGATGGTTGATAAGGCTGATGGCCCTGCTGAGGTGGCGGCTATGAGTGGTGGCTCGGGGTCAGGTAGGGCTGATGACTGGCTCCCGGGGTAGCAAATGGACCCGAGTTGAGCGGTTCCTGTTGAGGGAGTAAGTGGCTGGGATAAATGGGAGCAGAGGGTGAGGGGAACTGAGAATAATTTGGAAGAGGCGAATTTGAAGTGGTTGATGAGGTGGCGGGAACGGGTTGTGAGCGGGGCTAGGGGGCGGTGGGTTGGAATGATGGGAAGATATTGGTTCTGAATGTGAACTCGGGTTCGGGTTTGCAGTGGTGGCCTGTGTTTCTGGTTGGTTTTTGTTGTTGGATGGTTGAAGCTTTGCCAGAAGATGTTGAGTCTCGGTTATCTCTTGTTTGTTCCTCAAATCTTTGAGGCTACTATGAACCTAAAAGAAGTTGAAAAGCCGGTAAACATAAGAAAGAAACATGGATAAATATTAAAGATTCCAACTTCCACAAGCATGTACAAATCGGGTTGTCCCGAAACCAAAATATTGGGTATCATTATCTACATAATTGTCAATTTTACTAATTACATCTTTTCAGTAGATTCTAAAAACAGCATCATCAAAGCTTTGATATCCCAATTTCAAAACCCGAATTTGGAGCCATAAGCATACTTTATAAACCACAAACAAATTATGTACATCAAACCTTTTAGCCTTTTCCTGTCACTATGATTCCAAAACCCAATATCCAACATTATTCGGGTTTAAATTGCCATGAAAAATGAAAACAACCTAACCACAAATAGCAACTCAAGTCTGTATATAAATTTGGATCCTCCATTTAGTGAGAGTAAGGAATAGCAAGAAGTTAAACTGACCTCCATTAGGACATTTTCCAGCTCCATCAACTTGCCACTAATTTTTCCATGGTTAAACTCAACCGTTTCCTTTAATCCATCAAAGGAATTCTCCACTTTATGTGTTCTAGTTTCAATCTGGGACACTGAGTCGTTCCATTGACTGTACCAAAACATCAGAGCATGTTCCTTCAACTTCTGTTCAATCCTGGGAATCAATTCACTATCAATGGACGCCCCATGTCTGTCACCCGATAATTTCGCAGCAACAATTTGGTCCACCGAGCTCCAACCCTGTGTTTCATCAACCAAGCAACAATTCAATCCAATTGTCTTGCCACAGCCTAACATAAAATCAATACTCTGCAAACTAATAGCTGGATATTTGCTCTTAGGGGAGAGCAGAACCGAACCGAACCGAATTTCTACAACCGAAGTAGTTTCTATACTTAGGGGAGAGCATTCGACAAAAATAATAATGAAAAATTGGTAAATCGGTGAAAGCAATTCGGTTCGGTTCCACAAAACCAAATGCTTACCCCTATTTGCTCCTAAACAATAAGGTCATCTCCAATGTTACTCCAAAAATTCTACTCCAAACTTTATTTTTACATCATTTTTCTCAATCTATAGAGTTGCAACAGCAAATTTAGTCCAACCATACTCCAAAAATAGAGAAACCAAGAGAAAGAAGGGCATACTCTAACGGATAGGGTGGAAGTTGAAGGCGTGATCCTGATCATCGGATAACTCTGCGATTTGTTTATCCATGAAGCTTGGAGAGTTCATCTTCTGCTAAATTGTGGAATTTCGGTTTCTCTTCTGTATTCTTTTCACACTTCTGCACATTCAGCCCTTGAGTTTCTACAACTTTTGGGATGGCACCATAGCAGTAGAAGATTTGACTGTTTTATGATTTATAAATTAACGATTATTTCTAGTTCGTGTATTGCATATTTATAATTTAATTATATTTTAAGTTGTTATCTATTTTTTTTTCCCGATATTTATGAGGTTTAATTCATTATTGAGCCACAAATGAAGTTACATAACTATAAGTTCATTCTCTTATAGATGTATTATAGATTCCTAATATTCAGGGCATGTCCAATAACACTCTATATAATAGTGGTCAGAAGATCCTCTCTAAACTAACCCCTTACCCCTTACTCTAAATGACACTCTATATTTAGAGTTTCTCCGTTTGAAACTCCATTTTTGAAGTGCACGTTTAGAGTTATCCACCAACCCAAAAGGATGAGAATAGCAAACGAAGATTTCAATCAAATGAAGAAGAAGGAAGCAAAGGATTTCTGTAGAAATTAATTTTAAGTGATCAGAAGATCTTCTCTAAATTAACCCCTTACCTTCAAACAATATAAATTCGAGGGTATAGATAAAACCAGTTCCAATAGATTCAGATTCACTAATCCAAAGTTGCCACGGTTTTCTCATTTTAAATCCTAATGCTGGCATATAAACATTGTTGTTAAAGATGACAAACCATAATTGTCTAAGACGATGGATCTAGGATCCAATCCACATCTCACATCCATTAACTTATGATCCAAATTCATTATAAGTAAGATTCATTGGATATGAATTGGATCCAGATTCAATCAAAAGGATATCGATTGGATCCAGAACCCTATCCAAAGATCCATATAAATCAAATCATGTTCTGGCGTTCATTTTCGAAAAAATTGGAAAATTTTCAAAAAATTATATAAAATTCAAAAAATAAAGAAAATAAATTTAATTTAAGAATTTTTAAAAAATTTTTTTTTTGAAAGGGCCTGAAATGTAATTACTTTTCGTAGTCCGAATTAGTAAAAATAAAAAAATTTCAAAAACATTGTAGATAATCTGAAAAATTAAGAAAATAAATTTTGTACAAAACAATTTCAAAAGACAATTCCAAAAAAGCTGTGAAATTATATTTTATTTAAGATTTATTTTAGATACATATCCATTAGATTAAAATATGGACAACACCAAGATCCAGTGGATCTGAATTTTGATATATATAGCAATGGATCTAAGTTGGATCTATCCATATCCAGTCCAAATCTGGCCCATTGTCATCCCTAGTTTATGCTGCTTATAGTTACACCAGGAATTTGGTGGAAATTTTGTGATATAACGAGTTTATACAGCTTTTTATATTATGAACTGTTTGAATACAATCGCTGCTTGAAACAACTTGGTGTATTTTTGTTAATGTATGCCCAAGAATCATAGAATAATTTTATAACTTCCCAGTTTTCATTTGGACTTTTTAAACTGGGAGCTGATGGATTGGGCTACAGATATTGACACACAAATTACCCAATATTTTTTAATCCAACAAATAAATTTTATAAGACGGAGTTTTGACTAATTATGCATGTCATCGTCAACTTATAATTAAACAGATAGAAATCAATTGTTGCTCGCAACTGACATAACATTTTTACTCGAAAAAATATGTTTGAACTTCTAACAATGAAGGGTTGTAAATTAGTTTTGTACGGTACTTATTTTTTATATGCTTAGCTCGCGTCACTGTCACAGTTTATAACATAAGATTATATAGCTTGATTCATGTTATATTCAAGTCTTTTAGACTTTATTTGGGTTTGGATTCTGGAAATAAAGGCATTTTGTCACAATCAGAGATTATAACATAGCTTACGTGCCTTCTTATTGGATGTCCTATACTAATAAATTAAATGGGTGAACCCTCTATTGATTATAGATAAGGGAATTATATGAACAGAATATAGAATGCAGTATTTTTTCTTTTTCAAAATAACCCGTTAAAAGTATCATATGTTCTTAACTTTATTTGATGGTTTATCCAAACAGTTTATCATTTGTTATGCCTATTTTTACAAATATGTTTAATACAATAAATGCCCAATGGTGTTACATTTATAATTATACTATCTTAAAGATGGATTATATTGAAAAAAATTAGAGTAGATTGGCAACACAAGCAAGTAGTGTTCGATTCCAAACCCATGTTTCCTCATTGAATTATATTAATATATCATCTTAATCCTGTTATTTTATTTCAATTTATGTTATAGAAAAGTAATCTTTAGTGGAACATGAGTTTGGTTTGGGATAGACTCCTCGAGTTTGGGTAAGTTGTATTGGCTTGTACAAATAAGGCTTGTTTGTTATTGTTGATAACCATTTTGTTCTAAAATGAAAAATTAGTAATGAAATACGAAGAATTATTCTTTGATGCATTTTCGTAAAATTTTCAAAAATGCATCCTTTTCACAATCAAAGATGTAAATATAAGGATGGGAGATAATAAAAAGAAAAAAAATTGTATGTGAATATAGTAAAAGCTCCAATACTGAGTTAATTAATGAACACCAGTTAATCTTGCTAATAAGCCTATACGTCAAAATTAATATACGCAAATAAATTTATTTGATTATATAGTGGTAACCATAAATTATGAAATAGTCATATGAATATTGAGTCAATAACAACGTTTTCGGAAGATGCCGTGATATAGAGAAGAGAGAGAACAATATTGGAATAGCACAGACCAAAAATGGCAAACACATTGATGTTGTCTTTGAATTATTTGGTTACCCTCTACTCCTACTTTTTTTTTTTTATAGAATAGTAATTCATTAATCAGAAAGAACAACTATACAGCTATACAAAAGGAGGCAGGAAGCCTTACAAAAATCTGGCTCACAGCTCTATGTCAGCTAAACAACTATACAATGAGAGGCCTGACTCCTTACAAAATTCT
>CAOJBJ011260453.1:0-11305 GCA_948291685.1 Euphorbia celastroides | reverse complement strand
TCGTGGCAAGCGAAATCCCGAATCTGTCAGATCCATGGACTCTGTGGGGCTAACAGTTATTGTACTTATGATCCAATTTTGGGCCACAAATGCAATTGTCTTTCGGGATTCCGACAAAAGAATGCCGGCGACTGGTCATTTGGGTGTGAGCCTGAATTCGATGATGGTATTTTGTGCGCCAATGATTCAAATTCAGTTTTTGTTGTGCTCAAAGATGTCGAATTTTATGGATATGATTTCGGGTATTTTCCAAATGTGACACTAGATGCCTGCGAGAAAAAGTGCATAGAGAATTGCACTTGCAAGGGATTTCAGTACAGGTACGATCGCAACGATCCATATGGTAAATGTTTTCCTAAGACACTATTGTTCAATGGGAACTATGATCCGAGTTTTGGAGCCTACACTTATTTGAAAGTGTCAAAGACGAACTTATCGTCCAGAGAAAAGATGATAGTTTCAGAAGTTGGGTCTACATGCTCAGTTGAGATAGTAACTCTTGAAAGAGATTACCACAAAAACAAGGAAAATGGCACTTTGAGAGCTATACTTTGGGTGGTGATCACATTGGGAGGACTTGAGATTGTTGCTGTACTTGTAGTCTATGGTTTACTTATAAAGTCTCGACAGGATTCCAATGAAGACACCCAACGCTATGGCCTTGCAGCAAACACTTTTAGAAGATTCACTTATTCCGAGCTCAAAAAGGCGACGAAAAACTTCACAGAGGAACTTGGAAGAGGAGCAGCAGGAATTGTATACAAAGGCACCCTTGTTGATAACCGAGTTGCAGCAATCAAAAGACTAAACATAGCAAGCCAAGGAGAAGCGGAGTTTCTAGCAGAAGTAAGCACAATTGGGAAGCTCAATCACATGAATTTGATCGACATGTGGGGCTATTGTGCTGAAGGGAAGCACCGGCTGCTAGTTTATGAGTACATGGAGCATGGTTCATTGACCGAAAACTTGTCTTCAAAGACACTCGATTGGAATAAGAGGTTCGAGATTGCACTTGGAACTGCGAGGGGGCTCGCTTACTTACATGAAGAGTGCTTAGAATGGGTTTTACATTGCGATGTGAAGCCTCAAAATATATTGTTGGATTCAAATTTCCAGCCAAAGGTGTCGGACTTCGGGTTGTCAAAGTTGTTTAGCAGAGATGAAATGGACAAGAATTCGACGTTTTCGAGGATAAGGGGAACGAGAGGTTACATGGCGCCAGAATGGCTTTTTAATTTGCCTATAACTTCGAAGGTGGACGTGTATAGCTATGGGATTGTGGTGCTGGAGTTGATGAGTGGGAAAAGTGCAGCCATTGGAAGCCAAGATGGCAACTTTACGGAGCAAAGGAGTTTGGTGAAAATGGTGAGAGAGAAGAAAAGTGAAGAAAATGGGTGGATTGAAGAGATTGTAGAGCCAATGCTTAAGGGAGAATATGAAAAAGATAAAATGGAAATGGTGATTAATTTAGCATTGCAGTGTGTGGAGGAAGACGGAGATCAAAGGCCTACAATGAGCAAAATTGTTGAGATGCTCCTCCAATTTAATCATGATGATCATTTTTCCGATTGATGCAAGTTTTGTAAATCTATTTTACACTATGAGAAGGGCTAAAGAGAGTTTCATTCATAAAACTCTTACGTGATATTTAAATATGTTTTTAATACGTTGTATCTTTGGAATTTTTTTACTATAACATTCTGCAATGCAAAAACAACTTTTGGGAGACTCATCCTCCATAATTGAGATTTAACAAAGATATAGTTGGCTTCTTATTCCCCGATATGACTCATAATGACTCTCATTATAGCTCAACAGCGACAAAAAAAAATCGCTTTTAACCATCAAATTGGACTTATTTTCATTCCCTTTTCCCTCCACCAAGGGAATTAAACCATGTCTTTACATGCTTCAATGGAGGACCACTCCTCCATTTCAGGTCTTCGTCTTCTCCTTGTTCAATCCGATAGAAATTTGATTTCCGTAGTCTTTACCATAGAATTCTCATCTTCAATTTCATCTATCTAACAAATTCGTCAATTCAACAAACAACACAGAAAAAGCAAGAGCATTTATTTCCATTTTTGTCATTTTCGAAAGCTACTATAATCCTCATCTCTCTCTTCATTTCCCCTTTACCTCTCCTTCTCCACATCAATCCCTTCAGTTTCCCAATGAAGCGTTCATTCGATTTTCAAAATGAAGAAGAAAGCAAAGCAATTCGAGGATGAGGAAATCGAATCCGATTCCCGAACTGGATTTTCCAATTTGGACGAGAACTTACTTTTTGAGGTGCTAAAACATGTGGATGCGACGACTTTGGGGAGTGTGAACAAGCAGTGGCTAAGAACGACGCAGGATGAGCGCCTATGGGAGCTGATCTGCACTCGGCACTTGGCTAATATCGGCTGCGGCAATCAGCAGCTCAGATCCGTCGTTTTGGCTCTCGGCGGCTTCCGGCCGCTCCATTCGCAGTTACTTTGGCCTCTGTCGTCGGCGTCGGCTTGGGCTAGGTTTCCGCCGATTCTGGGATCCAAACCGCCGGCGCGGTGGGGGAAGGACGAGGTGCATCTTTCTTTGTCTCTGCTTTCGATTCGTTACTACGAGAAGATGAATTTTAGTGGTAGAAATAGATAATTTGTTAGAAGTTGCGATTATTATTGAGAACTATAAGTATACAGGAATATATGTTTGGCTAACTCTAATTTCTGGTTTTCGTTTGATTTTTTTTTTTGACTTGAGATTTCGTTTTTCTCTGTTGTTGCTGTTTTTAATTTGTAATCTGTAACTAAAATGCAACGAATCAACTGTTGTTTGCTTGTTGAGTTGTTAATGAAATCAATTTCATCGGGATATTTGGGATGTTTAGATTCGTTAAACACCCACATGTAATTTTGAAAGTGCCTTAAAGGGACAGGGTTATATCATCAATATACGGAGCATTTCGCTCTCCAAACCAATCCAACACAACCTCCGCACGATCAAGTCCGATCATAGGTTCATCATGGGGTTGGTTCAACAATTGTTCCCAAAAAGTACTTCAGAGGATTAGAGTTATTTCATCAATATAAGGATTATTTCATACTCAATCCAAGAGGGATATCCAACAAGATTCATCAATTTAGGGCAGAATTATGGATTTGGATTAGCGAAAAAGGGTTTTGTGCAGAGAGAATTGGGTAGGGGGATTTGGTTGGGGTAATAAGGACAAATAGACAGAACCAAAAGAATCCAGTTGTAGTGAATGTCTGCTAGTGCCAATCCTAACTCGCAAGTAATCTGCCATGGCCTGATTGTTAGAAGAGACAGTAAGATTTTCAGAGTCATTTCTTGTAATTTTGGATTGTCGTTTATGTGGTCTTCATATTCCTTCGACAGGAGGATTGAATTGGACTTTTACCAGATTATAGCTTCTTATTCAATTTGAATCTGTGAAATGTTTTGGCCTGTTTTCTTCCTTGTGTGTATCTGACTATCTGAGGTTTTATTTCAAAATTGGTACTTGTAATATTGAGGAATAGAACATTTTTTAGCAACCGTTCAGCCAGCTGAGCTTGTAGGTCCGTTGCATGGGATATTTTGCACCATATGTTTTTGGGGCCATTTTACAAAGAAACCGTTTCTCCAAAGACCCTCCTCGATCAACGGTTTAAAAATATGTGTCACCTACTTTTATATTACTAAAATTACACTTACAACAACAACAAATTATTTAGTTTATGAAAGCTTTATAGAACTTCGATGTGAATACAATAGCAACAATTTTTTATAAAACGCATAGATATTCTATATAATTCGTAAATTGTATAATTGCAGTAAAAACTCAAGAAAAAAATCCGAAACACAACTTTATAGAATATCAATAGATTCTGGTGGATCTGAAATCTAGAGCTACATTGTCTAAAGCAACTCGAATTGATCTCTCTGGCAATCAACACGAGCATAGGAGCCAAAGATAGATTGGTTATAGACTGAGACTAAGCTTTAATGACGTCAGAGTTGTTGCTGAAATCGTCGGAACTATCACCGAAAGTGAAGGAGATCAGCTTGTTCTTGTTTTGATCGTACAAATTGAAGTCGAAGGAGGTGTGACGTCACAATTAAGGGTGGTGGAGCTTAAAGATCGTTGTCGAAGGACAATATAGTTGGCAGCAGAGAGGCTTGAAGGAGTGAAGGTGGAGGAACAAGAGAGGTGAGGTTGTTAATGGATTAGATAATTAATGGGAAACTAAACTCCGTTGGTACTAAAATTTGAGAATAGAAGAGTGAAACTATTAATCAAAAGAACAAGTGATGAGGAATAAAGGAGAGAGTGAGATGAACAGTCGTTGAACAGAGGAGAACGTAAACTGAACCCTTATTTTTGATTTATTAATAAAATCCAACAAATATTAATTAAGATGTTTTGAAATCTGGGCTGAAACTTAACACAATAAGTTGTTATTTAGCTAACTTACCCAGAAAAATTTCAATACATCCGACTCAATTTAAGTTTGCATTATACTAAAACATTCGTTCTTTCTCAAACTCTATGTATATGTCATTTTTGATAATTTCACATTCAAATTTCTAATCCAATATTACGTCAATGTTGAATACATTAAATTGAATTGTTCATAAATTCTTGTTTTTTATTATATAATTTTGACACTTGTAAATTTCTGTGGTCGGGTTGGTGGCATAGCAGTATTAGTCAAGGGATTCAAATTCCAACTTTATGTTGGTCTCTTTTCATTCAAATTTATTTGTCAATATAATGATTTTTAAATGTTTGGGGTGATCTACTTCTTAGCAAACTTTTTCATTGGGTTACTCTATTAAATAGAAAAACAAATGCTGTCTTGTTATCAGGTAATTTCAAATAGTTGCTTTCTATTTGTGTGATGCATAGTCATAAAAGTCCTAATGCCTGTATTAACTGAACGATTCTTAAAAAAATGTTGGTAATATCTGTCTTTTTTTTGGTACATTTTAAAATAACTTAAATTGGTTTTAGCTAAAACGTATAGCTGCTTTTTGATAATTCAAGCCAAAAAAGCCACTGTTTTAGGAGTTTCTAATTACCCACTACAACAAAATCTGCATTCCCTGTTGATAACATTATCAGCAAAATCCGTCTAAGACCTATGTTGGTCTAAATACCGGCTGAACGACGTTGTAACTTAGACCGTGTGGTTATCTCACAATAAGCTTTGTGGAGGCCAAAGCCAGCACAATAAACCGGGTCAACCTGGCGTAAGTAGGTTGAGCCGGATTAGTGAATCTGTATCTAGTTAGGAAGAATCATAATTAAGAAGGAAGTCTAAAACGTAAAGAGAGTGAATCCTAATCAGGATCGGACTCTTCAGCGTGAGGAACAAGGCACACTGTCTATAAATACTCCAAAGCCCTAAATTTTAAGGTACGTAATTTTTGAACCCTTACTGACTTAGGTATTGGAGAGTCTCCTCAAGGGCGGCCCCCGATCCTAACCACTGTGTTTTACAGGCAGAGACGACGGTCGAGTTCCAAGAAGAGCAACTAGAAGCTGAATTTCGGTGACTAGTTATCATTAGTCAATTTTCTTCTATTTGACTAGTTTTTGGTTGTCGATCTATGAACAAAGTTGCTCACTCGTTAGTGTGAGCGGCTGATTCTTCGACGAGTAGGGAGACATGGTTTCATATATGTTTACCTTTGATTAGAGATGTTTTTAACTCTGATAGTATTTAATGGACTTTTTGTTCAGTCAAAAAATATACTATATTTTAAAATTTGTTCTTTACTTTCTCATATAAATCGAAGTGTTTCTAATGAAACTCTCATAACATACTTAATATATATATTCATAGTGGAAACTAGACGAGAGGAATAATAAAACACAATACAACAATCAAGTCCAAAAAAATTGCATTTAAATTTCAAAACAGTATCATATCAGAGATGACACATTGCATTTAGATTGTCGCATGTAAGGAGCTTGATTATTATAAAAATGAAGAAGAGAAATTAATTTTAAAATATAGATTGTTATTATGTCATTCTCAATTTAACCCGCTACTTGTATTGTTTGAGATTAGTATAATAAGGTAGGCAATTGGAGACTCTACAACTTATAATGATGAGGGAAATTATGGAATTTATGAATAGAGTTGATGGTGTAAATCCTAGAAATAGTTTCGGTTCTCTCTACCGCCTCCCTCCATTCATTCTCCATTTTCACTGTAAGTCTCGCTTGCTTTTTTTCTCTCAATTGTTTTTCTCAGTTTTTGTTTCCAATCTATCTGCGTCTTCAACTAGTAGAGTGATTTCCAATTCATGATATTGTACAAAAGCCTTTACTAATGCTAGTATTGCCGAGATGAGATGCCGAGTATTTCCGGTGGGGCATGTGTCCTACCGCCTCCGCCCCTCAATATCAGTAACATTGAACATGTTCTTGAATGTGAAGAGAATTTATTTTTTTCCAGAAGGAAATCTGTCTCGCTAATGAACTATATTTGACAATGGTTTGATTGGGAAACTGTATGTGCTTTCAGTCACTAATTGGTTTACTAGTGTAATTACGCGTACTAATTGCTTGAACTCCTCAATAGCTGATTTGAATTAGAGGGATTTTGTTGAAGTTTTGAGTTTGCTAAAAGTTCAAGCAATTTCTGTAGTGATAAGATCCCCGTTCACTACTTGTTGACTTGCACATCTTTTACGTTGTGGTTACTGGTCTGTGGTATTTCAATGCCTGTTAAATTTTATAATGAAGCTCTTCTCTGTTACATGCTAATGAAATTGATAATCTGATTCAAGTGAATTGTTTATGTTGTAAATTTGGACTTTGACTAATTATCCATTATGGTGTTCATTTTTACAGGTAATGACCCCAAAACAACCCAACACTGGCCTTTTTGTAGGTCTCAACAAGGGACATGTTGTGACAAAGAAAGAGTTGGCTCCTCGCCTTTCTGACAGAAAGGGTGTAAGCTATCTCATTATGCCGCTTGCTTTCAGCTACTTCGAACTAAGTTTTCTTTTCCGTGCTCTGCAACATCAATTTTGTGCAGAAAAGTAGCATGAGAGTAAGCTTTGTGAGGAGGCTGATAAGGGAAGTAGCTGGTTTTGCACCATATGAGAAGCGGATCACTGAGCGTCTAAAGGTCGGGAAAGATAAGCGTGCTCTTAAGGTAGCCAAGAGGAAGCTGTAGAGCTCACAAGCTCTCAACTAAATCAACCAAAGGATTCAACCAACAGCCAATATAATGCAGAAAATGAAAAATCAAACCAAAACAATAATTTTTACGTGGAAACCCCTTCGGTGTGAAGAGTAAAACCACGAGACTTTTAATGGAGTCCACCCCTACTTCTCTTATTGATTACTGTTGAGGGAAAAACAACTCCAATATCACCCTATGAATATACTACCCACCAACAACAATCTCCAACCAAGAGAAACCCAACAACAATAAGTGAGATAAATAAAGTAGCAACAAATGAGCAAGAAACAGCTCACTGATCTGCCATGGTCGAATCTGCCCTTCTGGTGATTGCATCAACGATCCAACAGTACAAAACGGGAACAAGAACATTAGAAACCTCCTTCCAAAATTTCACATTGATCCAACGGCTCAAACTCCAGAAATTGGCTTCGAACTGCTGCTGGGCAGAGTTGGAATGAAGCTGAAAACTCTTATCTTTTCTCTCTTCTTTCCTTCACTCTTTTGCCCACTCAAAACTCACGATTTTATCACTTGATTTGGTTGTGTTTTCTGCTTCTCTCTTGTGTCTCCAACAACAGAAATGAGGCTCCTTTTATAGAGCAAAAAACCTTCAAGTGTTCACATTGACATCAGCCAAAAATGACAACTCATTCACCAAAAGGATATCAATTTTGGATTCAATGGACACCAATGTGAATGGTGTCAGATTTTGGTTTATGAACAGCAATGTGAATGGTGTCACCAAAAACATCTACCAAGTGTGAACACACCTTGGGCTGGAATAAAACCCTAACAATCTCCCCCTCCAGCCTATCACGGGAAGATTTGAACAAATGCTTCGTCACCGAACTTTCAACCCGGAGAGCTTGCAACAAAATTCAAGCTTCCTTCCGGGGACAATCTTTGTTAGCATGTCTGCTCCGTTCTTGTCTGTGTGAATTTTCTTCAATTATAACTCTTTCTCTTCAATGACATCTCACAAACAGTGGTACCTAATGTCAATGTGTTTGGTGCGAGAGTGATACATTGAGTTCTTGCTCAAGTCCATAGCACTTTGACTGTCACAGAATACAACATAATCATCTTGCTTCAGACCTAGCTCTTGAAGAAATCTCTTGAGCTAAATCAGCTCCTTACACGCATCCACAGCTGCTACATATTTTTCCTCTGTTGTAGATAGAGCTACACACTTTTTGCAGCTTTGACTGCCAGGAAATAGTTCCCCCTGCAAATGTAAACACAAAGCCCGAAGTAGATCTTCTACTATCCAGATCACCAGCCATGTCTGCATCGGTATATCCTTCAAGAATCGGTTCACCACCTCCAAAACACAGACTCAATTTGAAAATACCTTGCAAGTATCTAAAAATCCACTTCACTGCTTCCCAGTGAATCTTGCCTGGATTAGACAAATATCTACTCACCAAACCAACAGCTTGGGCAATGAACCAACAGCAGAAGAATAAGGAACAGGCGACATACGTGATTTCTCTACTTCTGTTTTCGGACAGGTTCTCTTGCTCAACTTGAAATGCGCTACTAATGGTTGACTGACAGGCTTGGTGTCTTTCATATTGAACCTTTCAAGCACCCGTTCAATATATTTTTCTTGTGACAATAGCAACTTCCCCACTTTTCTGTCATGAACAATCTCTTCTTCTTCAAGTCAGAAATCATTGACGCATCCTGTCCAACAATCAACATATCATCTACATACAAAAGAAGGATAATGAAGTTACCATCGAGAAACCTTTTAAAATATACACAAGGATCGGCCACAGTTCGTTTATAACCATTGGTTGTCATAAACAAATCAAACTTCTGATACCACTGCCTTGGTGCCTGTTGGAGCCCATAAAGACTCTTCTTCAACTTGCAGACTAGCTTCTCTTTCCCCTTTTCTTCAAATCCCTCAGGCTGCTCCATGTAGATCTCTTCTTGCAAATCCCTGTGCAAGAAAGCAGTTTTCACATCAAGTTGCTCCAACTCTAAATCGAGACTTGCAACTAGCCCCAAAATGATTCTAATAGAAGTCATCTTCACTACAGGAGAGAAGATCTCATCAAAATCAATCCCCTTTTTCTGATTACATCCCTTCACCACAAGTCTGGCTTTTCGCTTCACAATCTGCTAGCCATCTTTCTTATTCTTGAAAATCCACCTGTTTCTCAAGACCTTCCTTTTTTTGGGGACGTTTCACCAACTCGTATGTCTCATTCTTCTTCAAGGAATCCATCTATTCTTTCATAGCATTGAACCAAGATGCTTTGTCTTCACTAGATAATGCCTCCTGAAAGCTTTCTGGTTCCCCGCCATCGGTGACAAGAATGTATTCCGAGCTTGGATATTTTGAGAATGACTTTCTTTCTCTCGACGACCTTCGAACTTCTGTTTGCTCAATTGATGGAGCTAATGGCTCCTCCTGATTGTGAATCTCTTCATCATCATGAACTTCATGTTGAACATTTTCAGCTTCTACAGCTTCATCATCACCATCGAGTTCGAGAGTACCACCATCATCGTAAGGTTGAACCTCCTCAACATCATCAAGCATTGTTTCTACATTCCCATCTGCTGGCTGCTCAATACAAGTAGGATTGTCAGTGGTAAAAGAAGATTCTGAGATAGAGTTATACATTGTACTCAGAAGATCCAAGCCCATCTCATGCTCAAACAAGACCACATCTCTACTTCTCACTACTTGTTTCTTCTACAGATCAAAGAGTCTAAAACCATACTCTTCATCGCCAAAGCCAATAAAAATGCACAGACGAGTCTTTGAATCAAGTTTGGACCTCTGCTCCTTAGGCACATGCATGAATGCCTTGCACCCAAAGACTCTCAAATGCCCATAAGAGGGATTACTTCCCTTCCATGCCTTTTCTGGAATGTCATTACCAAGAGGAGTTGAAGGTGAACAGTTGATCAAGTAAGTCGTCGTGTTTACAGCTTCAGCCCAGAATGTCTTAGGAAGGTTAGACATTCTAAGCAAACTTCTAACCTTCTCAACAATAGTCATGTTCATCCTTTCAGCTACACCGTTGTGTTGTGGAGCAGGCACTGTTTTCACATGTTTGATTCCATGCTGTGAGCAAAACTCCTCAAACTCCTTGAAGATATAATTCAACTTTGTCCGAGCGGAGACATTTCAACTTTGCACCTGTCTCCCTTTCCACCATTGCATGAAATTTCTGAAAGGTCTCGAACACTTGACTTTTTGTCCTTAAAATGTAGACCCAAGTTCTCTGTGTTGCATCATCGATGAATGTGACAAAATATCTGTTGCCACCGAGAGACTCCACCTCCAAAGGACCACAAACATCAAAGTGTACCAACTCTAACTTTCCTTCCTTCTTTGTTGACTTAGCCGAAAATGAAGCTCGATGTTGCTTTCTTGCTAGACAATGATCACAAGGGTCAAGTGAAAAAGAATTATTAACAAAGATAAGATTTTTACTAGTCAACTGCTTTATCCCTTTCTCTGTCATGTGTCCCAATCTTCGATGCCACACGTTGGGAGAATTCTTTTCTTCAGCTGCATTTATCTCACCATAACATACTTTAAAGTATGTTTTATACAGTGAGCAACATAGCTTTCCTCGAGAAACTGTCAGTGAGCCTTTGGACAATTTCCACTTCCCGTCTCTGAAGGTATGTGCATAACCTTCCAAATCAAGTACATTTGCAGATAGCAAATTTAGACGCATGTCAGGAATATGGTGAACATTTTTCAACGTGAGAGTGCACCCCACATCTGTCTTCACACGGATATCTCCTACCCCAATAATGTTTGCCGAACTCGTATTCCCCATCTTAACACTCCCAAAGTCTCCTACTTTGTATTTCAAGAAGTATTCTTTCCTTGGAACACAATGATACAAGGCTTCTGTGTCAACAAGCCATTCCGAATTTGCAACATCAACATGATGACACTCACAGACTGCACAAATCAAACTAACACCATCATCAGTTGGTGTAACAATTGCAACAGTATTGTTGTCACCTTCTTTTGGTCGTGTGTCCTGCTTCTGCTTTTTCCCCCTTTTCCATTTAAAGCAATATTTCTTGATGTGGCCAGGTTTCCCACAATGATGGCATATCCTAGTGTCCTTCTC
>CAOJBJ011260034.1:0-10167 GCA_948291685.1 Euphorbia celastroides | reverse complement strand
TCTACAATTTTGAAAAATTATAATTTAATGATAATACATATCGTTATTTTTCTGCAAAATGAATTTCAATTCAAAGAATAAGATAATTTACAGCCACCATCCGCCATTTCTAGCTCAATCCCCATGCCTGCATAAGGTCAAAGATTAATATTTGATATTATCAATACACTAAACTACTCAATGTGAAATTCTTTTAATGAAAAATGTGTTTTTTTAGGGTTGATCAAGTCTAATTTGGTTTTACTTGTTCTTCATATGGTTCAAAAAGAGTTCATTTCAACTTTTTCAAGATATTATATTTTATATTTGTTATAGAAAAAGTATTAGATTATGATATTGGGAAAATAATTTTATACCCGTCCTAACAATTAATACTAAAGGTTAAAATTAGTTGTTACATGTGCCAAAATAACTGTGTGAAAAGCAATTCAAAACCGACCATCAAACATTAACTATAAATGTTTTGTTAGAATCGCTTTAGCTATCTAAAAGACAAATGTCATTTATCAGTAGTAATAAACAACAACTATCAATAACAATATGATTCTAGCGACCCCTAAGTGAACTAATGACTAAATAATTTCAAGTAGTAATCCTCTTTACTCTTGAAACTTTGACTAAATGTCATTTGTGATGTAAAAAATGCCAAACGATAACAAATTTATAATTTTATCTGAACAAATTAACGAGAAAGGTAGAACTAGATTGATACCTGAATCCGGCCGTCCGAAGTTCCAATGACCAAAATTTCTTCATTGGCATCAAGAGCCATTGAAAGAATTCTTCCACCTTCTGAGCAACTTTGTAATGTTTCCGATTTGTTTAGCTTTTTTATGTCCCAAATTTCCACTATTCCTCCCTTTGATCCTAAATAAATTAGCTCTGAGCTTAATGCCACTGATCTCACTTCCATTGTTGTTGGCACTGACCCAACTTGCTCATAACTTGAACCACTCCAAATCTTTTCACACCATAAAGAAAAACAAAAAAAAAAAAACATTGTTAGCCACCTTAATCAGTAGCAATGTAAAATCAGTGGATCTCAATCGAAATTTATTAATATGAAAAGAATATAAAGTAAATAAAAATGAAAGGAAAAGAGAAAAATAAAAATGTAAAACAAGTCATAAAGGAAAGAAGGGATAAGCTCCTTATATATAAAAATAATATTTATTTGACCTTCTGCAATTTCTTTGGACTTGTTCTTTAGTAGCCACAGTTTACTTTTTCTTTTTTAATGACAAATGGCTTCCAATGAAAAAATACCGTCAATTAATAATAATTAGTACAGATAAAAAACATTACATATCTTCACAAATGTATGAGATTGTCCACATTAAGACATTAAGACTAAGTCCTAGTAAGTTTTCTTTGGGATCATCCAAAAGGCCTTGTAGTAATGGAAATATATGTTTATATTATTCCCACTTATAGCCAATGTGTTACTTTGTTTGTGCATAGTAATCATTAACAAAGAGGAAAAATACATTTGACATGGCTCGTTTATTGACCCACATTTTTTACCAGGTCCCACTACTCCCTTCAACTTGTAAAATAGTTCAAGTTTGCTCCCTTCAACTGATAAAAATCCACCACTTGACGTCTAAATGTCACATGCTAACTTGTAATTGGATATAAAAAATATCATATTTGAGAAGTCAAATCAACCATAAGCTAACATGTCGTGTTAGCGAATTGATACACTTTTTCAATTTGAAGGGTATCAGGACATTTTCAAAGTTCAGGATCATTAAACAAAACGATAAGTTCAGAGACCCAACAATAATGTATCAGGGCTAATTGAAATCAATAACATGATGATTATGTATATTAGTATTACCTTAACAGGTGCTCCTTCAAGGCCAGAGCTGGCTGAATAAATTAGCCCATTATGAGCTTCAATTGCATGTATAGGATTTGCTTTGCCTAGCAATTTCCTAGTTCCATGTTGAATGGTCATCATTGTTGCTGTTGCTAAGTCAATTTCCTGAAAACCAATTCATTTTTTATTATACACACAGTAAAAACTAAAAAGTAAAAACAAAACTTCGACAGTTAAGTTAGTTAGTTTACCTGAATGCTACTATCTTGACATCCAGTGTACAGTTTTCCTTGTACTAGAGATCAGCACTTTACATGCTTATTCGGATTCAGCAATTTTGACCCACCATTCCATGACTGAACCTAAAAAAGATTTGTATTTCCGAGTTTGGGATTCATGTTTATATGCTTATAAAAGGCTAAAATGCATACATAACCCCTTCAGCTTGATGTAGATAGCCCATTGAGCCCCTGGAAAGTTCCACTCAACCCCCAGAACTTGCAAAAGTGCATCAGTTAGCTCCTGTTACCTTTAAAAAATGCATCACTTTGCCGCTCAATGGCACGTGCCAGTTTTTGGCCGGCTTTGACTCTTCAAAGATGTCATTTTTCTCCCTCCAACTAAAAGTTAACACGTGGCACTTAAGGGCAAGCTGCTGCATTTTTTAAAATTGAATTTTTGACTGGCTTGACTTTTCAAAGATTTCATTTTTCTATCTCCAATTAAAAGTTGACCCGTAGTAGTAAGAGGTAAGCTGGTGCATTTTTTCAAATTGAATTTTTGGTTGGCTTGACTTTCCAAAGATGTCATTTTTCTCTTTCCAACTTGAAGCTGACACGTCGCACTCTGGAAACAAACTACGTAGAGGCAAGCTGGTACATTTTTTCAAATTGAATTTTTGGTTGGCTTGACTTCCGAAGATGTCATTTTTCTTTTTCCAACTTGAAGCTGACACGTCGCACTCTGGAAGCAAACTGGTGCATTTTTTAACTGAAAGGATTTGCACCAAATTCAGAAGCTAACGAGACAAGATAAATTTATATGATACCTTAACACCAGCTCCTTGTGGAATGAAGCAAGAAATCCGGTTAACTGCAACTATATTATGCACCTGGTCCTTCATGTCATGTATTTCAACACAATCCAACCCATCGTTGCTAATCGACCATACCTAATCATCACAATTTAACACTAATAACGAAAATTTTACAAATATTCATTAGTTACTTTGAGTAAAATGCGGTATTGGAAATACCCGAGCAGTTTTATCAATTGAACCGCTGTAGAGTTTATCTTCGGATCGCAAAACAACCAAACTAGTCGCTGCCTTGTTGTGCTCTCTGATTTCTTGCATTAGATGAAGAACACTTCCTCTTCCAGTCCATACCTTAAGCAAACGAAGGATTAAAGTCAAACCCGGGTTTCAATTATTTATTCAATAAGTTTTAGTTCTTTTCAATACTTCATCAATAAAATTCAGTTCAGTTCAAGTAAGTTTAATTCAATGCAGCTGGCCTTTCAGTTGAAAAGAATGGATCCTAAATGACTAGGGCTGTGCACAATTCGATTCAAACCGAAATACCGAACTGAGCCGAAATGTACAATTTGGTTTGGTTTTAATATTAGTTTGGTTCCGTTTGGTAAATTTTTGAATGAAAATTGGTTTTCAGTTCGGTTTTGAAAAAATATCGGCTCGGTTTGGTAAAAGATATATTGATACATCTAAAGGGTCCGACTCCAAATACCAAATGCATCAATAATTTGGTTTTCATATTAGTTTGGTTCGGTAGTTTCTAGCATTCGGTTTTTAGTTACTGTAATTTCGGTTCGGTTTGGTAAACAATATAACGATAATTTGCTAATTCAGTTGAGCTAATTCGGTTTTGTAAAACCGAATGCACAAATGCCAGGATATTAAAAAAAGTACCTTGATAGTTCAATCTGAATGACCAGAGAAAATCTTGTCTTTGAAACAGACAATTGAATTCACTTCTCTATTTTTTGCAATCAACTTGAGCTAGTTCTACATGGCTCCAAAGTTCCTGGAACAAAACAAACTCATTTATCTTGTTTTCCAATGAATAAACAAAATCATCAACTTCTGCTGTTAACAAAAAAACACTTACAGCACTGGAATCATGCCCCTCAGAGAGAATTTTCATAATCTCAACTGCCAATGAACATGATTTCTTGAGCTCTCTCAGACCTTTCTTAATGTCCTTCATGTAAGAAACAAGATCTCGAAGCCCCTCAATATTTCATATTTCCAATCATGTAAATTTTTTATGTCAAAACCATACTTAATTTGAATGCATGGAAACAAGACATTTTTTCATAAAGGCCAAATGCATAGTTTACCCCCTAATTGTCACAATTATCCCCAATTTTCAGAAGTTTCTCCCAATCTCCCGAAGTTGTCATTTTTAGTGTTTTTGTAGCTCTTACCCTAAAAGCCACATGTCAGCTTTTGATTAGTTCTAACTTTTCAAAGATTTCATTTTTCTCTCTCTAACTAGAAACTGATACGCTACATTCAGGGGTGTGAAAGTTGCAAAAACGCCAACTTTAGGGGGGCTAGAAAGACTTTTGAAAATATTGGAGGCAATAGACTTTTAGTGACAATTTCAGGGGGTGAACTATGCATTTAGCCCGAACTTTCAAAAGATTCTCTTATACTCCTAAAGTTGGGTTTTTTTGTAGCTCTCACCTCCAAATGTCATGTGTCAGCTCTTTTTTAGCTGACACATGACATTTCAGTGAGTGTTACAAAAAGCCAACTTTAGATGCCGAAAGAAACTTCTGAAAGTTCAGAGTTTACATAAAAGTTTAAGTTGCTTAAAAGAGATTATCACCTACCAATCCATAGTGAAGCTTTTCAAGGCAAGCAAAGAAAGGACCTTATCTTCAGTGTCTTTAGCAGACTTGAAAACCAAACGAATCGCTTAAGCAAACAAACCCGAGCAGCGCCTCTTAGTCCTGTATCGGGGAGAACATCTAGCATATGCACAAGCCATGTTGCTGCTACAAAACACGCTGAACTCAACTCGGAATATCGGCTCTTCATTCCCTCTGCTAAAGCCTCAAAGATCAAACCGAACTCGTGGCTTACAAGAGCAAATGCCACTCGCCTTTCCCAGTCTTCAGCAGCCCTCTCTTCTTCCTGAAGCCAAAGAGTCCTTAAGTCAAACTGCTTAGAAACTTAGCACATGCAAAGATTAGTCGGTAAAGGGTAAACTTCAAAAAAGTACCATGTAATTTCAGTCTTTGTAAAATAGGGACTGCAGAATTCTTTCTTGCAAAATGGGGTCTGTGGTTTTAAAAAATTCGCAAATAAAGCATTTTCGACGTTAAATTGTGCAAAAAAAAAAAAAAAAGAGCAGGCATTCTTTTTCATTTTTTTATTTAAATCTCTATAAATTGATTTATGTGGGTATTTTTTCATTAAGTTATCATAAAAGCCTTGAAAATTAATAAAAAAATAAAAATTTCTTAAAAAATTACTCAAATCATGCCTATAGTTTTCAAAAGAAACTGAAAAAGTAAGATTTAGTCATTAGAATGTTCAATTGTTTAAAATAGTTTATATAATACTACTGTTCCGAAGCTAGAAACCCCATTTCGCAAATTTCTTGAAAACACAAACCCAATTTATAGGAAAAAATACGAGGTACTTTTTTTGAAATTGTTAAAAAAGTTGACCTTTGTTTCCTCGATTTCTCCAGATAAGTTTCCGAGCTGCTCCATTCGCATGAGATTTCTGTAAGTTTTGCTATGTCCGGCTCGTTTCAGGAGAAATGCTCGAGTGAGAGACTTTCCTGATGCGGTAAATCTTCCTTGTAATGACAGAATTGTGTTTGTGCTGCGGGAAATTCGGATTGTCTAAGGCACGAAATCAAGGCGTCTATTGCTTCTTCCCTGTAAATGCTCATCTTCCTTGGTTCAGCCTACCAACAGATACATTAGTCATTAGCTGATATTTTGATACCCGTTTTACAACAGTCTAAACTTTCAAAAGTTACAAATAGCCCGTTAAAGTTGCCCAACGTTGCAACTAACAATGCTAACTTGTGAAATATGAAAAAACTAAACCCTTTGTGCTGACAAGGCGAACAAAATCGAAGTCTGAAAAATTCATACGCCACGTCAGCAGCTTTAAACGAGTTCAGATGGTTAGTTGAAACTTAACTTCAACATGTTATTTGCAACATTTGAAAGTTCAAGGTACCAAATGACTATTTTGAACAAGCTCGGACCAAAAATACGAAACTATCCAGAAGATCAAGCTGGAGCAAGAGACCAGCCACAGCAGGACATTGATCTTGAAGAGCGGTCTGTAAATAGTTAAGCAGCATATGCATTGTGCTAAAAGGACTTTCATCCTTGATAACGTTATCATCGAACAAATGTATTGCTTGCCTTTCGTATGTCTGCCCTGTCTCGAGAGTCACGGGATCATCGAACAAATGGCTCCTGATTGGACACACAAAGTCTTTCGGGGGAGTATTTTTTCCGGTACCCGAAGAATTATCTCCTTCCCATTACAGACATTGTTAGAATAGGAAAAGAAAAAAATATTCGAAAATTGTAATAAACAATAAATATAATGGTAATGTCACATACCTATAAGAATCAGAAACAACTGGCTGTTTCTGTTTTTGTTTTTCGTTTCGGTTTTGTCTTGTCTGAAACAATGCCGATCTTCTCTCATTTTCCTACAAAGCAACAACTTTTATAACTAAAAAAACTGCATCGAAAGATCAGCCGAGTAATGACAGCTGTTGTTCGACTCTGTAACAAATGGAGAGTGACAAAAAAGGAAAGTCTTAGGATTGAGGACTAGAAGACAAGACCAATCTTGGAATTGTCAAACTAGACAACTTTTTTGTTCGACTCTGTAACAAAGCAATTAATTTTAATATGAAATATGTGTGAAATAATTAACTAAGTAATCCAAATTGTTCAATAATTTTGCACAATTGAATCTTCGCCTGCAATTCCGCAGATGTTGAACGGTTCAAGGAATTTTATCAAATGAATACATAATATTAAATTTGTGTAGGAAAATGTCAAGAATGCAAAGAGAATAAAGAATAAATATAATTGACATATTCAAGAAAAAGTTACATAATTGAATCTGGAACAAGTTGAAATTTAATTCATAAACTAAAAAATTTAGAATTATGAAGAAAGATTTGAGCAAAGCCAAGAAGAGCAATAGAAAGAAGTCACGACAGAATACTGAATAAAATAACGTGGCCAAAAATATTGTATGTTTCCAACATAAAGTGACATTATTTTTTAGAAATTTTTTACATGTTTCTTTAATAAATATTGCAATGCAAAATGGGATTCAGTCAACATGACGCAGGAAAAAGGGAAGGAAATTAGCTTTAAGTCCAATTCAATAAATTAAAGATTAATTTCTAAATTCTACTAATAAATGAGCTTAGAGAAATTTATTAAGAAAAAATAGCTAAAATAACATTGCACAACACTTTTTTTTATGAAAAAATAATCATTAAATCAAGTCAAAGGTGCACAACACGAAAGTAAAGTCGAAGAATCTACTACACCAACTAACAATTCTATTTACAAACTGAAAAGCATAAAAACATATCGGAACTAAAACACTGAATATATATATTTAATGTTTAATTTAATAATAATTTAGCGTTTAATTGTTAAAAACTAATAGAAACAAATTGAGATTTTGCGAACACTCCGGCCATTCTACCACGTCACAAATGGAAGTAATTGCCCCTGCTCCAACTTACATAGCTCAATAATCCAAAACCTAAATATGACTTCCCTCCGTTTTTTTAAGAGGCATTTTACTTAAATTATTGATTGTGCAATCCTATAGAATTTTCAAACAAGGTGGTGGCCACTAGCCACTAGCCACTAGACTAAATCTAGTGGTTGTTCCCTCCGTTTTTAATACACGCTTTGATTGGAATCATTAAAACCAATAACACATTTATTATAAAGAACTTCGTTAATGTAAATAACAACCGACTCTAGTAATATAATTTATCTTTTATGCTTTTCATTGAATTTGTTTTTAAATTGTGTTGTAATTACAAAATTTATTTACACAAGTGTTAAGGGTGAGTGATTGTCGGGTTGGTGCGTCATCACTAATCCGGAAACTTCAAAAGTTAGGTCATGTCAATTTAACGGGAAATTATGCATGAGATTGGGTACTTAGTATCCTGTCCTAATCCACTGGTTGAAAATTAAATTTGATTATTTTAGTGAGAGAGAAAAAACAATAAATCAATATACCTTTGATTCTCAGCCTTTGGATTGGAATTGAATACTTAATACCTTGTACCAATTAAAAAAGCCCCGATTTAACTAGCTTGTAAAAACGAGAGGAGAAATTTTTCATGCTGACACATTAAATATGGTTTATCTCAAGATTCACGACTGAACTAAAATTAATGTACCATTTTAGGAATTTAAGTTTATATCGGTATATTTCTCTTCTATACATGGTCACATTGTATATTTTTTAAATTTCTCCTTGCAAATATATACATTACAAATGCAATTAGTGATATTTGAATGTAATTTATGGTCACATGAATCACAATGCAAGAAAACTTAAAAGAGATAGGAGGCGTGAGCTAGATGCCGCCATCGCTGGCCTTTATGTAACGCGGGTAGAACTTCCACGTTCGGCACTTAGACACTTCTCGGTAATAGTGTGCTAAGTAAGCTTTTAAGACAACTTGAGGTTGAGTATTGAAGAGTGTAAGAAGAGATTCAAGGCACTTAAAGAAGATTTATGGAGATAAGAGTTTGGGAATGTAAAGTTGATTACAAAGAGAGAAGGTTAGTACAAAGTTATGATGGAGTACATAACATTCCATGGTTACAAAATGGAGAGGAGATGAGTATTTATAGAGTTTTCCACCTCCTTAACATGTGGTTGTCATTTAATTACAATAAAATATGCAAAATATCAAGTTAAGTCGTTATTGCAAGGAAATATCTAGATTTTTGTAGGCTGCAACGAAAAATCCAGATCTGTAAGGAAAAATATCTGGTTGGCAACGGATTCTGGGCGTTGCTGGACTTCTGGCGACGCTTCTAGAGGCTTCTGGTAATTTTTCTTGGCCTTTTGGCAACACTTTTCTGGGCTGGGCTAGAAATAGCGGACTAGACTGATTCTTTGGGCATTTTTGCACCTAGTTTCGGCCTTGTAGCCCATTTTTCATCGAAATTAAGTATGAGACCCTTAAATACTCGACATCCCTCATGAGTCGTGCTAATCCTCGAGAGAGTCTCTTTAAATTCGTCACATTGTGCGTTTTAGTACATTTCCCTCCTTGTGCGCCTTCCTTCGCACGAGAATCGCCTTATCTTGCGGGACATGATTGGCGGGCGTAACATTTAACCCTTGACTATAACCACCTTCCAATTCAACATTAATTGCTTCGTCCATTTGTCATCTATTTATTAATTTAAATCTTGGATAATCTAAAATTCACACTCATTAATTTTTTTCAGGATAAATTTAAAAAACATATCCCGTGGTTTCATATTTTTATAAAAACATTTCTGAGGTTTATTTTTTTGCAAAAGCATGCCTTGTGGTTTCAAAATTTTGCAAAAACATGCTTTTCAAAATTTTGGAAATTCTATTTTGAAATGAAATTTTACAGGTTTCTTTATAAAATTAAAATACACAGTAGTGATAAATTTGAAATTTTTTTGAGAAGTTTTGGTATTTATTTTAATTAAAGTTGGATCCTAACTTTAAAAAATTATATTAAAATGAAACAATTATGAAAATTACTCAAATTTTGATAAATAATTCACAAATAATATACATAGAATATATGAATGTTAAATTTATTAAAATAACTTGTGTAACATTACCAAATCTACAATTTTTCAAAAACATATTTTATGGTTAGTTTTTTTTTACAAAATTATGAAACCACAAGGTATGTTTTTGAAAAAAAAAAACCCTGTTTTTGTAAAAGTATAAAACCTCAAGATATGTTTTTAAAGTTTATCCTTTTTTATTAGTCTTCATGTATGATTATCCGAGGGGTCTTAGATCCTTGTGATTTAATTTATTTATTTAAAACAATTAAGCTATAACTATAATTATGTTGTGTTAACGACCTCGGTTGTACAGGGACAGTTTGCATTTCGGACTGTTGTTTCAAGAAGCTTCGTTCCCAAGCCTTTTTTTTTTATAAGCAATGAATTTTACATTTGAGTCAGAAACCTATGTAAAACAATATCTAATGACAGAAAAATCCAGTATCAAATTATGTTATTAAAACTTTTTATTTTTGTGAAAAAAGTTTTTTGAGATGACAACTGAA
>CAOJBJ011258726.1:0-14881 GCA_948291685.1 Euphorbia celastroides | reverse complement strand
TTTCGATTTGCAGGGATCGATGATGGGCCCGCATTGGAACCCGATGGCGACAGAGATCGGGATAGTTTTACAAGGGGAAGGAATGATAAAGGTGGTTTGCTCCAGCAACGAAAAAGCAACCGATTGCAAGAACACGAGATTCCGAGTCAAAGAAGGGGATGTTTTCACAATCCCGAGATTCCACCCAATGGCGCAAATGTCATTCAACAACGATACATTTGTGTTCATGGGATTCAGCACATCAACAAGGCGAAATTACCCCCAATTTCTCGCCGGAAAAAGCTCGGTTCTTCGCACTTTGAATAGCAACATATTGGCATTGTCATTCAATGTCACCAACACCACCATTGATGCTTTACTTAGCCATCAAGATGAAGCAATCATATTGGATTGCACTTCTTGTGCTGAGAAAGAGGAAATGGAGATGGTGAGAGAAAAGCGGGAAGAACACGGGAGAAGAAAGCAAGATGAGAGGAAAAGAAAACAAAGAGAAAGGGAAAAGGAAAAAGGCGACAATGTGGGAGAACTAGTGGAAAGGATGAGAAATGGGAGAAGCATAGTTTCAGGATTAAGGAACGCTTAAAAGCTGCAAATTAATGCCATATGGAAAGAGTCAAGGGAACCGACTCAAACTCGCGTAGCTCCTATGTGGAAAGAAAAGCTAATGCTCTTATTTTTGGTTGTGTTTAAGCTTTTAGTTTCTTCGTGTTAATAAGCTTTTTGATGTTTGGATTGAAAAAAATAAAGGAATTGTGTAAGATTGGTTTTTCGGAATCTAATTTTCTCGATTCGGATTCTCCTAATTGTTATGTTGCGGAGCTATACTCTGCAGTATTTCATAGTATTAGATTCCATCCTGCATCGTTCTTCACACAAAGAAGGGAATGGATTTCGTTTCATATCTATAATTCCCATATAGCTAGCTTACATAAGCCACAAATGGAGAAAAGAACTAGAAAACCCGAACCTAAGTCTAATACTCTAAAACAAACACATTTACAGCTAGTTAAAGAGTGCATCACAGTGCAGGAATTGGTGCAGCAAACACCGGAACACATAATGCTGTGTTGGAGCTACTTATGCATGACAACAACAATGGCGTGTCAAAAGCATTGGATGTACAATTGGTGCGGTGACTGCAGAAAAGGGTTTAATCAATTGGTAAAGTACAAATCTAATCAGAAAAAGAGTGGGGATTTCGTTAGACATCAGGAGTCGACCAAGGCTAAAACGAAATGGACAGTGTTGAAGATTCCATGATTTTGTGCTCATAAGGGATCTAACAATCTAAATTCGCATCGGTTGTATTTATTCAACGCCTAAGAATTGACCTAATCTCCTCTTCCTATTCTGTATCTTTATCAGCATGCCGTAGATAGATGCTTAATAAAACAAGGATTCACATCTAGGCTCGGTTCTTTTCAGGTGAATGGCTAGCGGCAGAACAATCCTGCATTAAATGGAACTGAACCAAACTAAAACTTATCTAAACTTATTTGAAACTTATTGACTGCAACTTATCGACTAAGTATTGAACTGAATTGAACTGAACTGGCTAGAAAATAAGTTAAAAATAACATGTACTGTACTTTTGACATATCCTTAATCACGAACCAATATGCAGAGAATGCCTTAGAAAAATCAACAATTTTAAGCAATGAATGGGATGTTGTGTTTGTCAATAATCAAATTTCATAAATTCTGGTTAAAGCTTTAAAATATATTAAGCAAATCATTCCATCAGGTCAAAAAGGAATTCATAACTGAGACGGATTCATCAATTGGAGATGCTGATAACAAAAATGCAAAACTTTCATTGAAGTGATCAAAGATTCAAAAGAAGACATCAATGAGCAGTTCACTAAACTAACAACACCGAGCAACTAGCCTACAAGTCTCTTTTGAGCCCCAGAAAAAGAATGCATCAAACAACAACCAGTCGGTTCAGCCACATACCAGAGCATATGATTCACGCAGTGTTGGAGCTTCTAATGTAGGACACAACAACCGTGATATCATCGAGTTTACCTCCAAAGTATTGAAATCCAGCCTTTTGAGCCTCAGAAGAAAACGGTGTTTGTCGGGTCCTATCAAGAGCTCTTTGGCGAGCTAATGCTGCAATCTTTTGTGCTGTTGCCTGAGGCTCTAAGCCGGCTCTTGTAGCTTCAGCAACAACAGCAGTAATCTCGTTGCTAAACAAGTTGTCAAATAACCCGTCTGTTCCAGCTAAAATTATGTCCCCCGAAGAAACGGGAAATGTGAAAATCTGAAACCGTTCAATAGCAAAAAGGAGATTAAGATAAAGCAATGGTCTTTTTTTAAGAAAAATTATTTGAGGGAAAACTGACCTGGCCAGAGCTAGGTAAATCGCCATGGCCGCCACTATCAAGTTGGTAGGTGAAATTGAAGCTGTGTTGCTGCACAGGGGATTCAAATACAGTTGTACCATCTCGAACCACCATAAATCCACTGTCTCCTAGATTGATAGCATGTATTCCCTAAAAAATGGTACTTTTGTAAAAAATAGGGTCTCAAAAGGTATTGTTAAGCTGCATTTGAAGACATGCAAGAATGCTCAAAACAACGATAATTCGAATCCTTGACTAGTGAATTGTGGCTATCAACAAACTATTTAGTATTTACTATGTTCGTTTGGACTTTAAAACATCTATCCAACACAAGTCAAAGACAACAGCAAAAGGACCTTTTTTTTTACACTTTGCCTATCTGGTCCTTGTGCTATACATGTTCCCATATGATCCATGCACTATTCAATATGTTGTCATTTTGGTCCCTTTAGTAAACATTATGTAAAAACGCGTTAATAAAGCTTCTACAACACAAGATCCAAAAAGGTAACAGATTGCATAGCACGAGGATCAAATGGATGATAAATTTGTAGCACAAGGACAAAACGAGTAACAATTACATACAATAGGGACTACAAAGCTAACAAATTCCGTAGCATAGGGACTAAATGAGTAAAGTGTATAGCACAAGGACCACATGGGCAAACAAATAATACCACAGGGACAAGAGGTTGTTTTTGCCAAGACATGGGTATAAGAAATTTAGCACTATTAGCAAAGAGAAGACAACTTACCTCATTTGTAAGGGCAATGATACAGGCTGTCGAAGAACCCTTAGCTTTGGTGCTTGAATGCGCCTTTTCAAGTACCTTGAGAGGATCGATCGACCCCTTTGGTTCATCTTTGATCGCACTAACTGAATTGGACATAAGTTCACGAGCATAATATCCAGCGTTAATTCCCACATCAGCCCAACCGCCAACTCCATCTGCCACACCGATAACCTGTTGCTCTTCACATATAAAGTGGGCATCTTCCCCACCCGTGGCTTCTTTATCGGGGTGAGGCATGTAACACGAACCCGAAAGCAGCTTCAATGTGCTGTCAACATGAGCAATTCTCCAATCAATATCAAGCAACTAAGGCTCTGCTCTTTTCAAATTATTTTACATTCAGTTTAGTTCAATTTAGAGCAGTTCAGTTCCATTAAGTACTTATTCAACAAGTTTTAGATCAGTTCAGTACTTATTCAATAAGTTTCAGCTTAATTTTAGGATTATCCAATAAGTTTCAGTTCAGTTCAGCCACTGGCCATTCAATTGAAAAGTACAGAGTCCAAGCACGACAACAAAAGAACACATTAAAGATTTGACTTCAGCAACTAGATGTTTTATATGCTGAAGCCAAAATTGGCATGTATAGACCCTTATCTATAACCTAATTTCATTTGCAATGTTTAGGCGAAACTGCCTAACTTTGACAGTCCATATCATTATCATACTGTTCATACAGCAACCTTTATAGGTCACAAAGAAAAATACTTAAAATCAAATACTAGATAATAACCTCTTAAAAAAGCAATATTTTGTCCCCACGAGCAATTCTTTGTTCAACACCAAGCCAGTAAGTACACGTAGTTTGTCAGATTCAATGAAATCTTTTGCAAGCCAAGATTTTTCTAAGCTAGAAAACAAACTCGAGAATACTTGAACGATTACATTGTTTCTAAATTGAAGCCAACACTAGCACATTATAGACTTCCTAATCTATATCCCAGTTCCATCAACAACATAGTTCTCAAGAAAAGGTGAAACTATCCAACTTGCCAGCACTTCCAGATTAGTTCAGACACAAATAACACAAGGTCACAAACCATTGAAGACAACAGGCAAATGCAATACAAATCATCAAAAAGAGGACAAATTAAACAAACAGAAGACAAGACCACTCACTGTCCAGACACCAGAGTGGAATTTACTGGCTCTTCGTTCCCATCAAAGGACATATCCCGAGCACCCGAAGCAGCAAATTGCAGAGGAGACAAGGTGTTGAAGTTCTTCAACAATGGCGCAGCCACAAAATTACCCAAAAATCCACCTTTTCTCGAATACCCACAAGCCAAACGAGCTTTAGGCAAATCCCCATTTATCATTCTCACACTAGATTTCAAGCAACTAGCCCTAATTTTATCCCCAAAAAACGCACCGCTAGGTTTGGACAAGTCCAATCCATTTCCACGAGTGGTAACAATATCATCAACATGAATATCATTGAGAACTGATTGAGACGCCATTGAAAATCCACAAAGAGAACGCCTAACAGAGAAATTGGAAGAATTAAACAACGAAGAAGACGGAATTCTAGGGATTAACGGTGACCCAAATCCCAAATTGAGCTTCACAATGAAACCAGAAGGCATCTTATCCGACTAAAACTACAAAATAGCGCCGTTTCTTCAACTAATCCTCTGAAGAAAACGACAATTTTCATCGGGAACTTGAAATGGGTATTCGAATTGAAGACTGCTCAGCAGCAGGAGAATGGCGAAAATTCAAAAATTGCGAAGTTAAAGAGGGAAATGGGATAAAAAAACGCGCCTTTAGTGGAGGGGAAAAGGGATTGAGATTTGAGAATTGAAGATGAAAATGAAGCTCCGAAGATGGGGTTTTAGGGTAATCTAATCTTCGGAGCTTCTTCTCCCTCATTATTTTGTCTTTTTCTTTTAGAATAGTATAATATTTTCTATGGACCAAAACCTTTTATTTTAGATATATATATACATTTTAAGTATGAGAGTTTTCTTTTTTAAAAAAGTATGATTTTGATGTTTTATAAAATGTGGGCTGTAAGATTTTGTTAGTCAAATGAGGTCTATATTTAAAAAATTACAAGTAATTCTCGGCAAAGTTTTTGTTTTTTGTTTTGTGATTTTTAAAGTTTGTTTACATAGTCTAATCAAAGAGTAAAAAAAATTAAAATTTTTATCAATGTGGTTTATTGTATATTCATTGCCCTTCTCGTAAATATTCAGATTAAAATAAATTTTATTTACTTTTTTTAAGTATTAAGGAGACTTTTTTGGCTAAATTGTTGATTATGAAACTTTAACTTACATCCATACACTTGTTGATTATTTACTTTTTAATGTAATGTCACATTAAAAATCTTTTGTTTGCAAACTTTATAATAAATAAGCCCTGCTCAACTAACAAAATAAATTACACAATCTCGTTTCACAATATGTTGAAATCATCTGGTACTTTTTTAAAATTTGCACTTTTAAATATACATATTTTCTTTAAACTAATTGAACTAACAAATTATTACTAATGGCTAAGATTATAGTTTTATTATAGCTTAAGATATAGTTTATAGTAGGGCCAGGATACAAGTATTGTTTTACTGCAGCTCTATATCGGAGTTATAATTTTGCTTCACTTATAAAAAGTGTTAATTATTGTAGTTCAATGGTGGGACAATAACATATTCAAAACAATATTTTTTGCTATGTGTTTTAATATCTACACATTGAAATTAGGTTTCCAGTTTGGTACATAAATGGTAGGAAAATCATTAATCAATTGGTTGTCTGTCAATATAACAGACTTTTATGTCTTTTTTGGAAGACATCGTTATAATCGTGTCAGGTATCTTTCTTGAAAAAATAAAGTTGAGGTATGTGACATAAATTTAACGGAAAGTCTTTCAAATAACATGAAGGACCTGATCCTCTATATAATTGCTCCCACGTTAATTATCTTGTATATGAATGGTTTTTGAGCGATTACGGAGTGACAAAATATATGGCTTTCATAAGGAAGGTGTAATTATATGTAAATAAATTCATGACTTAATTATAGTAATAGATTGATTACACGTGAATTAGCTGAAGTTGAACTATTGTTCCACAAAGGACATTGCATTGATGGAAAAGATGTAATTGTGCTTCAACTTAAGTTGTTCAAGACCTCGATTCTAACTAGTTTACTGGGAATTGCCTTTGATACCATGTAATGCATATTTTACTTTCTTAATTTGTTTGTTTATGTTCAATCTTTTTCGAGCACAAAATCCTACACTCAACAAGATCAATAATTTCAGTGATGATGGTTATAGAAAAATTGAGGCGGCTATATGCAACATTTAAGAATTAAATAGTGTTAGACTCGAGCTTCAAGGTTTGTTTATGTTGTGTTTTGAACAATAACCTTCTTTATTCAACCTGTATTTGAGTAAGGTCATTTTTATGTTGAAATTCCACACACATACTAAACTAAGTTCATTTACTTCTAAATGGAGAAGATAGTGGCTAATATACTTTCAGTGTTTGCTTTCACCATGCCCATGAGGGTGGAAGAGTGAAATGTTGTATTAATTTAAACTAAACTAAGTTCATTTTACATCTTTGGCTCATCGGCACTCATGAGAGCTTAAACTACAGGTTTCTCACCTCCCTATTTGTCATAAGATCTTGATGCCACTAATATATTAGCGCATGAGTCGCATTATTCTTGTATTGACATATAAATATTTTTGTGCTCAACTTGTATTTTAGTGTTTCAAATTTAATTGTTACTAGGAAATTGTTCTGCAAAATGTGCCTACAAATACAAAAAAAAAGTCAAGTTACATATATATTTGATTCCATACATTAGCAATTTTGATTAATAACTAGGTCATGATGCTTTTTATGCTGCAGGGTGAGGGGAACCAAACGGAAGATCAAATTTGAGGCAATTCTTTCCTTTGACTGAAAGACAATTCAAAACATGAAGTCGTCAGTCTTCCAAAGAAGTTGAGGTGATGTGATATACTATTGTATGTCATGTAATATAAGTTTAAAATTCTCTTAGAATGTAGCTTGTTTAATTCTCTTCAATCTTTCTAAAATCTAGATGTGTTTATTAATGAAATGGCATATTAATATAAAGATAGCTGTGCACTAAGAGCCGCAATTTGAAACATCTGGTTGAATCATTGCAATTTCACCTTTGTTAGGAATTAATATTGATGTCCTTGAACAAATAACTCCGAGAGACATTTTAAGGTTTGAAATTTTCTCATAAAGATCTTTTATAAAGTAAAATTACGTGCTTTATAATCATATAATATATTATAGTTTAAGACAATTTTATCATGTTTCAGTCATTTTTTTCCAAACAATTCAACTACTTGTAAGTTTAATATAACTTAATTTTTCAAAATAATTTGATTATATTTATAGGTTTTTTTTAAAATGGCAAAAGTTCTAATGTTTAGTCTTTCATGTATCACATTAAAAAAATCTAAAACCTATAAGTCAAGTAAACATGTAGTTGTAATATTCAATGATAGAAGTCAAGATAAACTATTCCCACAAAACCTCAATTTGGCCAATTCGAATTAATGTTAAAAACAAATAAACCGCTTAAATCCCAACCACACCCTATGACAACAAGCATGTGATAATCACATGCACCTTCTCGTAAGAGTCTCATGGTAAATATGAATCAGCCTTCGAAATTTGCATATTTTAAAAACTATTTATAGGTCAGTTAACATTTAGATGGTCTTGTAGTAACTCTTCACTGTTTTCTTGATAGCAAGGCTATTATATTGGGGGTATCACTACATTCTCTACTATCTCGTGTTGGTGATGCATGTTTGTTTCCTATCGTTTTGATAACTTACTTATTGTGGGTGTTCATATGCAAGTGGTGTTTGCTATCATGTGTATATATTTTTCTTTATTCTGCAGCCTCGGATGTTGTTAACAACTGATGAAAATCTGAGACCGTTGTTTGTCCCAATTTTAGTTGGACGAGCTATAGAGGCTAGTCAGACGGGTCGACTCGAAAAAATAATTGGTTTTCAAACCTAGTCAAAGCTGGTGGTTTTGGCTGTTGGGAGCAGAACTTGCAACAAAGAAGTAAGGATAAATATCACCTTCAAATACTTTAATTATCGTATCCTTTAGCTCATGTTTTTCACTTAGCTTGTGTTTGTTGGAAAAATTAAATGAAAACGGGAAAATAAGAACAACGTATTTAGAAGAATGTAAGGAATAAAAGCATAGACGTGTATTATGCATAACACACAGTCTTTAAAGGATTTCAGTAACGTCACAAGATTTAATTTCAGTAACGTCACAAATTGATTGGATAAGGAACATAAATAAAAAACATATCCAGAATACAAGAAGAGGTAAATGAAGACTGATAATAAAAGGATCTGTAAAAGCTAAACTAAGGAGCAACCAAAGCCTATTTGATAGACAAAATATTTCCGTTGCGTACGTTAGACCATATAAGAGGAAATCAAGCAGTTGAATATGTTTGATACTCGGTCAAACAAAGTAATGATGCCTTTAAATCCACAATAGCTAATATAATAGCCATACTTTGTTACCCATCAAAACAAAATTAAGCAAACACAAACATTTGAGTTTTAATAAAACACATTGTATATATTATGAAAAATACATTATATGTAATAACACGTTAAAGTACCCGTATATATATAATATTTAAAATATGTATTCGGTAAACAAAAGTCCTTAAACACGAAAAGTATAAAATTCTTTTGAAATAAACCAACTTTTCTAACAATCTCTCACTTATTTCAAAAGAATTTTGAGAACAAAAATAGGTCTGGATATATCAAGTTAGATATATAATGAATAATATTAGTGTTTTTTGGACTATTAACTAATAATTATTATATAAAATTTATCCTACGGAAAATTTGGTGAAACATAATGTTTTTATGACCCAAATTCTCTCTATTGTAAGATAGAGATTTTAACTATCACACATACCAAGGCAAGATTTCTCTTTAACGCGGTTTTGCACAAATAGGCATGCGCGCACCTCTTCTTTTCATAAGTGCTCTAGAGATAGTGCCAATATCTCGTAGAAGTGCTCCCACTTTACACTTACATAGATGATTTTATTAAGTGTATATTGCACTTTATACACTACTCATAAGAACTATGAAATTCATTTAGAGTTTATTGAACTCAACCTTTCAAAATATGTAATATAGCACTTTCACAATCACTTAGCCTCATTACTATCGATTATTTTCTGGTAGGAGTAAACATCATCGCTTGAGCAGCTTTGGATCTGTTGAAGCGTGGAAGATGAGACGAGGAAGACGATTAGAAATTAGGGAGTTTTCTTACGTAGTAAGCCATGATGTGACCGCTTAACGTAGAGCCGTTTATGTTGGCTTTTACAATAAAGATGTGTTTCGCATGCAAGGAGAACATGGTGTTGTCTTACATTCAATTTTCAGTTCGGTGCGACAATTTAAAGAATCCTTGAGGTTGTATGATAAACAAAACATACACAGGGTTCCAATATGCGGTACGTTGGATAAACATTAATTTGTATGCAAAAATTAAATATGTCTAGCACAATAGGCAAGTCAGCATGAACCCAATGAGCCATACCCACAATAGAGTTTGCCCATTTAAGTTTTATCACAGACTTATTGGGGTAGTTATTAAAATTAAATGCATCTTCTTTATCCAAAGATATATTAAGCACTACGCAGTCAAAAATTGAATATTAAAGTGATCATTTACAAAAAAAACTGCAAATATATTGGGAACAAATAGGTTTGAGCTGTTTACTGCAAACAACCATCAGCCAAAATCCTCATTTGTGAACAGGATAACAACTTTCTTCAAATCCTTGTCCCTCGTATTCATTTAATTTATGTTATTAATCCAGAGGCATTAGTGAGAGGGGAAGAACCTGTTGAGGTCAATAGGCAGAGAGTAAAAGTCCTTACTTCTTTTGTCTTTCATATAACATTCCACGTACATGTTAAACTTACTTCATTTTCTTCTAAATATAGGAGATAGTAGCTAATTAACAAACTATCAATGCTAGCTTTTGCCTAAGTTCATTTTACATCTTTTGCTCATTAGTCTTCAAAGAGCTTAAAGTATGTTATAGTTATATAATATATTATAGTTCTAGTCATTTTTAATCATTTTTTGTCATCATTTTTCAAATAATTCAACTACTTATAAGTCGAATATAAATCAACTTTGAGAAATAATTTAATTGTATACACATATGTATCTTACATGGCAAATGTCTAATGTTTAATTCTTTCATGCATTACAATAAAAAAATCTAAAACCTTTAAAACTAATCAAACATGCCTATCACTACAGGATTTTGAGTGCTGAGGAGAAGAAAATTTTCCTAGTAGACACAAGGGCCTAGTATAGTGCGGTTAACATGTACGAACGCGCCCAACTTATTTAATGTAATTAATATAGGTGATTGAAAGTATGCAAAATAGTAAACTGTTGCAAAATTCTTGGTCTTGCTATTCTAGGTGAAGCTACTGAGCAACGTTTTATGAGGTTTCTAAGAAACTTTGTGTATCATCCCGGAACCATCACAACAGAAATAAGTTTATATCATATTTCATGTTTGTATCTTTTCAAATAATATTCACATGAATTCATACACATATATAGATATACATTTATGCTATTTTTCTTTTTAATTGTAGCAAATGGTAGACGACAAATACATTGATGGTGTGATGATACAGTATCTTGATCCTCACATAATTGAACTTCTGAGTCAACTGAACATGGTAACTATAAAAGGAAATGAGAGATCGGGTCTCTCATACATTAAGTAAATTTTATTTTATTTTATTTATTATAATAAATAATATTAATGGTCATTTGAATTATTTACATAATATTATTTTGACAGATATTTGTGATGGCGACATGATAGTTTTTTTGTAATTCCTAAAGTCATGGTCAAAGAAGCAGCTTGGACATATATATAAAATTTTGTGTTTATACCCGCAATGCCTAACATGTCCTCAAGAATTTAGTTTCCCCTCCAGCAAATAAAGTCAAGGCTACTTCGTGGAGACATCCATAATATTCTCTTTTCGCTGCATTTTGGTCACTGCATTTAGAGAGAAGAGTGAAACTCATCCTCCAGAATTTCCCTCCATCTTCTTTGATGACGATGTTGTCCATTGTAAACCAATTTGTACAATATCCACTACAGAGGACATGTTGGATGAAATCCACCATGAACTTTATAGGCTCTCTAAAAATCTCTGGAACATAATGAATAACCAGTGGCTTCTTTTTTGTCTGTCTCATTAGCTCAACAGTCATAAGAGGAATGATTCCTCTTTATGCTAGCTGCGCAATGTGCTCTTTTAAGGCGCAGTCAAACAAATCATAAAACACTAGCTAGTATGACACTCAACAAACTTGCAAAAAAAAAGGTTCTCATGCATGTGCTCATAGGCGAATACATACTGTTTGACATCTCGATTGTTTAGCTCTTTGACGTCTTCATGAACTATGAAGCAAACCTTGCCCTCGAATTTCCCAATTTCTCTTTCCATATCATAATGATACCTACTTCCACGTCCATTTCCTACATTGAAGACATGTAACTCTAAGTAACGGAAACAATTAACACAAAGATTAATTTGAAGAATTATTATTAATTTGTTGGGGTTCGAGACATTTATCTTTTTCTTCACTTATATGTTGTGTCACAAAGATCTTTTAGAAAGTGAAAATTACATGCTTTATAATCATATAGTATATTATAGTTTAAGTCAAGTTTATCATTTTCAGTCATTATTAGTCATATTTTCCAAACAATTCAACTATTTATAAATTGAATATAAATTAACTTTTCGAAACAATTTGATTATATTTATATATTTTTTAAAATTGCAATAGGTCTAATGGTTAGTCTTTCATGTATCACATCAAAAAAAATTCTAAAACCTATTGATCAAAGTAAACATGCACCTCTTCCTAAGAGTCTCGTGGCAGGTATATATCGACCTTCTAAAATAACATATTTTAGAAACTATTTATAAGCAAGTTAAAAGTCAATTGGTCTTGTAGTAACTTTTTAGCGTTTTCTTGACAATAAAGCTATTTTATTGGGGGCTACTTCCCTTATCAGAAGCTACTTCCCTTATCAATAAAATATAGGATAAATTGTTATAAAAAACATATGTCATCGGCTACATACAATATGCTGAAGCCGTTTCAGAAAACCTTACAAAGGCAAAATGTTGAGGGATAGGAAACTATTTGCAGAAAAGATGCCACCATGCAATAGTATGCCAATGCAAAGGCATTTTGTTCTTCTTAAATGTTATGATGATGTTATTTTGATGTCATTGGATAAGAAAATCTTGCTAAACTTATTTCATGGTCTTCCAAATTAAATGTAGGAGATAGTGGCTGACATTCTTTCAGTCATAGCTTTTGCCAAGTCATCCGAGTGTGGCAATAGGATACATCGTATTACTTTAAATTTAATTAAGTTTATTTTTTCATCTTATCCTTATTACTCTAAGGAGTGCTTAAAGTACCGGTTGCTTGGTACACAAATCGAAATTGGGTCTTGGGGTCATTCATACGTTAGGTGAGTTCAATTGTTATTTTATTTCAATAAATTACTTTTAACCATATTATCTTAATGTTTCAAATTTCATTACTTTCAGACACTTGACTGCTGAATGTGTCCAAGAGTATCAAGAGAGACAGGTCATGATGAATAGGGTGAGGGGCTCCAAACTGAAGATCAAATTGCACTAGTGAGGCAAATTCTTTCCTTCTATAGTAAGAAAATTAAGAACTTGAAGTCAGTTAATATCCAAAGTAGTTGAGGCGATGTGATTTACTACTGTATGTCATGTAATATAATTTTAAAATTCTCGTAGGATGTAACTTATTTACTTTCCTTCAATCTTTCTAAAATTTACGTGTACTTGTTAATTAAATAGTAGTTTGTGGTAAAGATATGTGTGTTTTGCAAGCTGCGATTTGAAACATTTGGTTGAATCAATGCAATTTCACCTTTATTAGAAATTAATATTGATGTCCTAGAGCCTATAACTCCAAGAGACACCTTTAAGGTTAGAAATTTGCTCATAAAGATCTTTTATAAAGTAAAAATCACATACTTTATAATCATATAGTATATTATAGTTTAAGTCATTTTTAGTCATTTTTTCCAAATAATTCAACTACTTATAAGTTGAATATGAATCAATGTTGAGAAATAATTTAATTGTGTACATGTATATATCTTAAATGACAAAAGTCTAACGTTTACATACCGATGCATGTACATTCCGCTCTCCACCTTTCTTGAAGGATTTGTTATCTTGAGAGAAATCACAGATAAGTAAACTGGACAAGCAAACATGAAACATTGACTTCGCAAACCTTGGAATTAACCTGAATTTGGCTTGAGATTTCTTTTTAGTAAAAAGATTAGACATGGCTTAAAATAGAGATAGGATCCCATGACCCTAAAATCACGTTTTAAATTGTCCACGAGTAGAAAACTTGGCTTAGTTTCACCTGAAAAAATGATACAATTTCATGGACCATGTCTTGCTTTTGAGAAAGAAAAGAAGGAGATCTAGAGCAAGTTAAAAGTATGTATTTGATTAAGTGTTCATGCATGATTTGATATGGCAACTGAAGTGCATTGTAAGAAAACATGGAAATAATTTTCAAGTAACAAGATAGAGCATTGTAGAGTTGTTTTGAATGGATATATCAGTTATGAATTTGAATAAAGCAGATGGTAATTTGACCTTAAAATCACTTTATTGCCATTTCATGTTGTACTAGCCAATTACCCCATATTGTTGAGTAAAGTAGATGACCTTAAAATCACCTTTTAAAGGCATAATGCATCAACAAGGCTTCAACTTCTACCCAAAATCCCGATGTTTCTCGAATGACTTCAACTTTAAAAAAGTGGAATCGGTTTACTCCTTCAATAGCACATGTCAGTATTTGGTTAGTTTGACTATTCTAAGATGTCATTTTAATTTTTTTTATTTTTCTCCTTCTAATCGAAAGTTGACACGTGACACTAAGGACCTTGTTTGGACCACTTTTGGAAAGTTGAAGCCATTGCGAGGTTACTTTGAAAGTGATTGGAAGCAGTCCATTTTTTAATAAAGTTACGGCCCTTGTTGATGCATTAGGCTTTTTTGAACAATACAAAAGCTCTTCTTCTTGAATGTGGGGCCAATTATCCAGCGTCATCTAAGGACAAGGTGTTTCTAATTTTTTTATAATAAATAGAAGAACCAAAGTTACAGAAGACCCATTCTTGGGAAGGAAACCCCAACAACATCTTGTCTAAGAATATCCCGCCCCCCCTCTGGTGGACTGTCAAAGAATATACATCCCAAGTTACAATAGCTGCTTTGCGAAATCTTGAAGTACATCAAATGGATGTGAAAACAGCTTTCTTAAATGGAGATCTTGAAGAAGAAATCTATATGGAACAACCTGAAGGTTGTGTAGCTCCAGGTCAAGAAAAGAAAGTTTGTAAATTGGTGAAATCTTTATATGGATTAAAGCTAGCACCAAAACAATGGCATAAGAAGTTTGATGATGTCATGATGACTAATGGATATCGTATAAATGAATGTGATAAATGTGTTTATGTCAAAACTACAAAAGAAGGATATGATATCCTATGTTTGTATGTTGATGACATACTCATTGTTGGAAGCAATGAGAAAATGGTAAAAGGTAC
>CAOJBJ011258236.1:0-12739 GCA_948291685.1 Euphorbia celastroides | reverse complement strand
TGGGTCAATTGGAAACAGCCTCTCTGTTAGCTCAGGGGTAAGGCTGCGTACACCCGAACCGTCCTTACCCGGCTTGCGCGGGAGCCTTGTTAGGCATTGGGGTAATGTTGTTGTTGTTGTATTGAAAATGTTGAATGCAGTTCACAATACTGATTGGTATATAAACTGTGATTCTTCTGAATAAAAAATGCCGAAATATTGCATGATACTATGGCATTTAAGCGCTTGATTTGATGTTCGTTTTATCTGACATTCATACTGTGTGCATTTTGCAGGTTTTATGCTGCTGAGGTTTTGTTGGCTCTCGAATATCTCCACATGCTCGGGGTTGTCTACAGGGATTTGAAGCCCGAAAATGTTCTTGCACGTGACGATGGTCATATAATGCTCTCAGATTTTGATCTTTCCCTCAGATGTGCAGTTTCACCCACGTTAATAAAAACCTCATTCGGCTCTGATCCTTCAAAACAAGCTGCTGGCGGTGCATTCTGTGTTCAGCCTGCTTGTATTGAGCCCACATCTGCATGCATTCAGCCTGCATGCTTTATTCCAAGATTATTCCCTCAAAAGAACAAGAAAAAAACCCGAAAACCTCGAGCAGAGCTAGGACTGCCCGGTGCACTTCCAGAGCTTGTAGCAGAACCAACTGCAGCCCGGTCCATGTCCTTTGTTGGAACCCATGAGTACCTAGCCCCAGAAATTATCAAGGGAGAAGGCCACGGAAGTGCTGTTGACTGGTGGACCTTTGGTATTTTTCTGCACGAACTATTGTATGGAAAAACACCCTTCAAAGGCTCAGGAAACCGGGCCACACTGTTCAATGTAGTGGGACAGCAGCTCAGATTCCCAGACTCACCAGCAACCAGCTATGCAAGCCGGGATTTGATCCGAGGGTTGCTGGTTAAGGAACCACAGCACAGGCTAGGGGTGAAAAGGGGTGCAACTGAGATCAAGCAGCACCCCTTCTTTGAAGGCGTGAACTGGGCTCTTATAAGATGCAGCACTCCCCCAGACGTGCCAAGACCGGTCGAAGCGGAGTTGCCTGGTAAGTTTGGGGCTGTTGACCCTGTTGGGGTTGGCAGCACTAGTAAAAGGATTGTCGGGATTGGGCCTGGGCCTGGCCCAAGTCCAGGGCCAGTGAATGGGGCGGGGACGGATATGAAGTCTGGGGGTAAATATCTGGACTTTGAGTTTTTCTAGTACAGGCCTGTTTTGTTGGTGTAGTTTGTTAGTTGATCTCTACCAGATTATGCCTGTATTTATTCTGTGTATTGTTGAACCTGCCCTTTTAGGAGGGAACAAATATTAAAATCAGAAACAGTTAGATTTATTTTGAAGGATCAGTTTTAGGCTTCCCTTTATGTTTTCTAGGTTCTTTAATAGCTGATAGTCGAGTTTAATCTATAAATTATAGCAGTATAATGGGCACGACGCCGAGTTGAGAATAGTACTATGCTCTCCCATTGATTGATTGGTGAAACTGAATCAAGAAAATCTGGTATCTTTCATTGTTTATCGAGTTTATGCTCTATGTTCATTCTTTGAAGGAGTATCTATCTCTTGGACCTGATCAGTGTCCTAGAGTTGATACAAATTTTAACGTTTCACTTTATATGCCCGCCTTTGTTCTATAGTTTTATGAAATATGAATGTGGATTGTATCTAGGACAGTTGAATTCAAATAATCAATTTAGATTTGATGATTATTTTTGCCCTTTTCACAGTTGATCAGGGATCCGACGATGTTGGATAACAAAATGTCTAGGACACATACGGTGTTTATGTAAGTATATTCACTATAGGGGAGTAAGTACCTAGTTCGGTATGAATGTTCTTTACTGCATAAGACTGATTTCAAATGCCGCATGTATGTTTGCTTGTCTAATTGCACCATACAGATTCCTCCTCCCGCAGTTTAAGTGAACTGGGCTGAATTTGAAAATTTTGTTCACAAGTTTAAACAATAAGGGCTGTATATTTAGTTGCGGATTTTGGCCTGAATGCCTGAAGTAAACAATAATATCCATTCATCTTCACAAGACTTTTAGTCAAAAGTGTAATTTAGTAATATAGGTCCAACAAGTCCTTTCCACTTATATAGCCTCTGGTTTCCTTCCCCCGTGGCTTTTCAAGGCGGAAGAGGGGGTGGAGCTCACGTGCTGCTGGTTGCTGGGGAAACCAAAATCCCTCAACACTCCCTGTTTTCACCAATAACTAAAATGTCAAATCTCTAGCAGGATATTACTATAACATTGATGATAAAGCTATATCATCATACTACAAGTGCGATATTTGACCAGATTTTTCTGATTTTGTTTTCATTCATAGCATCGGGTGAAACTACAAGGAACATGATAATGCCCAGACAGATATAGCAAGGTAGCCCTTTGCATATGTAATATTGGATGGTTCAAAGTCTCACTTCATCATCAAGATAACTAGCCGGGGGAGCAACATTCACTAGCATTTTACAATGCAAGGACACTTAGAAGTTGGAACTAACTTCCGCTCTAAATTACCCCTAGTTTTGCAGGAAAGCCAGATCACGAAATATGAGAAACCCAGTGATGAAACACTCAAAATAGTTTGGGTTTATATTTGTACATACCAAGGCGTCGTTTATTCCATAAGCCACACAGTAATGTTCCTGAAAAGCAGACGAGTACAAAGATTCATAAGTATATACCAGCAACATTAGCAGAAAGAATTGGATGGTGTAGGCCTATAGGTGGATATCAACAACTCGAACCAGGGGAAACATCTACAACACTTTACACTTTCGTTAGCAAGAAATCGAGCAAATAACTTGCCTGCATCATGTGCCACTCTTCAAATTCATCAAATAACTCCAGCCGCTCAATCCTAATAACCAGAATATAAATTGAGAAACTGAAACATAGACAATGAAAAGAAGGAAAAGACAGTACAGAATAGATCACAAAGATATTTATTCGCTAAAGAAAGGATAAAACGGTGAAAAGCCAATCAGAGAGAATTTTCTGCAATATCTTCATACAAAGCTGTGGAAATATCACATAGACGATGCATTGGAGGAATCCTCCTTTTATGGAGGCAAAATCACAAGTGATGTCTATCTGGACTCTTCATATTTCTCTATACTCGTCCTTTCTAGAGTCCTTATAGACCTGCCTAAAGTTCCGCTTCCCAACACATCCTACCAGCCATATATAGACTCTACAACCGTGCCATTATGCACAACTATTTCATTCATAAAGCACGCAGCTTTGTTTTTTATTACTGCCAATGGTTTTACTGAACTGGTAATAGCACGTAGGGCTGGTATTACTTAGCCAACCATGAAACTGAAATCGAAACACACATTCTTGAGAGCATATTTGTTGAAAATATCAACCTATTGAAGACAACTGTGCTTGGAAGAAATGGAAAACAATAACTAATCAGCTCTGAAGCGCCAGCATAGGTTACAGTCAGCACATTTAAATAACAGAAATACCAGTAGAAGATATTGCACTCTGATAAAATGGTGCAATTAGCTAATTCCTCACACATCAATCAAGTTTGGTAAGATAGAAAAAGCAATGAACTGCCCAACAATGTCATTTTGCAACAAAGAATGGCCATGAGGCACACTGGAATCAGAATGTCATTTTTGTTCACCATAAGGTGTTTATTTTCAGATGGTTTTGCGACAAAAACATGTAATGATAGTACTGATAACATAGTACCTGCGTCTTTCTTGGGCTTCAATAAAGTCACTGTAGATTTTCAACATGTCCCAGGCCACAGCTTTCTGATAAATCACGTTTGTGGGAAAAAAGTGCAATGTTAATTTTTCAACCACAATCAATTTTTACTGATCAGAGAAAGAAATTAAGGTAAGAAAGAATTATGTTCTACATTCATCAAAATGCGTTACATGATCAATTACTCTTTCCTACAGAAAGGGCACTAGTTACATAAAAACGAGCAGCAGTTATCATGAGACATACCTGCCATCCTTGATCAAGAAAAAGTTTTTCCTTTGCCTCTAACGTTGGTGTATCATAAATCCCAAGTAGCGCACAGCCACGACTCTAATGACCAACAAAGGAAAACAAAATTATTATTGTTTCAGGAAACACGAAACATTGAGGGCTGACATCAGTTGTTATGTGGTCTTTTAAGGTGTACATAAGAAAATCAGCTCCAATTGATAATTTGACTTCCAATTTTTGAGTAATAATTTCTTGATTAATCTAGCAATGGCACAAAGAATGATGAAATGGTGTGGTCATTTTGCCATGCATGTCATATCTGAGAATCAAACTAGGAAGACTAGTTGAAGCAGTCGGAAGACTAGTCGAAGCTGGCTTTTTAGGAAACTTTGGTTGACTGATGATGTTATGAGTATTCAAGACCCTTCTGCTTTCTCCTTGCTTTTAACTTATGGCATGTAAGCCACAGTAAAGATGCTTGTACTTAAGTTGTAACTTGTACGAGAGAAATGCTTGACTCATAAAATTCAGGTTGAAAAAAGCGAATAACAATAACTTGGTCTTATTACAGTCAACTTTTAAGGCATGTTAAGCACCATGATGATTACAAAAATTGTTAACACAAAACTAGCTTCGTTTTCCAGAGCTAACCATCACGACAAAACTTATTTAAAAGCTTAGACAACTCATACAAGTGTAAAATGAGGTTAGAGGATTAAAACCTCCAAATTTCTGATCATTTGCTGCCCAAAAGCATCATCAGGGAGTATCTGTCACCATTTTATTGAAAATGTTGTCACCATAGAAATACATCAAAATACACAAAGCAATGCAGACAAGTACATCAATTAAAGCACGCCGTAAGAAGATTTATAACCTGCTCGTATAAGAAAAACACTGCTGTTGAAAATACTTTAGATGCCCAGCCAACTATAGCACGGGTAGAGTCTGGATCCAAGTATATTAAAACGCATTCTGCAATTATAAATGTTGGCAGGCTGATAACAGTATCAGAATAAGCTGCTTAATTTTTAACATCACCAGAATATCAGTAATCAGAGTTCATTGCAGCATAAGGTACTTTCAAATAGCAAGTTTCTGAAACTCTGGGACAATAACTTCACAAGGAAAAAGGTACTTTACTCCAAGCCACATATAAGAATATATTTACACTACAAGTTGAAGTGCCAAATAACTAAACATGAAGCAGCTAAAACAAACTAGCCACTAAATATGGATATTTGCTAAGATAACATGTAACTTGACTCTGAATTCAGCAAGCATACCTTGGATCCATTTTAGCCCTGGCTATTATATCATCCAGTTTTTGTATATCACGCAAATCAACTGGTAATAGCTTGTAATGATCGCTCAACACTTCTCCATTCTCTGCAAAGTAAAAAGTCTAAATGATGAATGGTGAAAGCAAAACTTTGAAATTGTATCCCATACCATACAATCCATTATCCAAAAGGGAGTAACATGTTCAACCAGTAGTAACATATTCCACCTAAACCTAAGGAGTTCACAACATCAACAGTTCAGGAAACTCACCTCGTGAGATTGATACCGTAGCATCAATTTTTTCCCTCAACTGGCTGTAGGATTCAATGATTGCTGCCTTTTTACTTGTTACCTATCAGATAAATCATAAATCATAGAACTTCAGAGAAAGAGTAAGGACCACAAAAAGGTTAAATATGAGGTTATAAAGTCATATCCTCATGGGACCTTATAAGCTACTACACTGGCAGCTAAACCCACGGGATAACAAAATAACATTTCAAACTCAGACCTCTTTGAAATCCAGCTCCACGTATAATGATGGTGCTTTCCCCTCATCCTGTCATTAAAAAAAAAAAACAATTCCATTTAGCCCCCCAACATCTGCATTCTGCAATCCAACAAATAATAGATATACAACCGAAGTCACGGTTTCACGTCATCAATACAAACTTCTTAGATTGTTACAGTAAATCTATCTATGCTCAATACGATATAGAAAGATGCTACTAGGACATTTTTATCATGGTAAATGCATTTTGTTACCCACTTGGAATTCAATTGCAATCTAATGTCCCAAGAAAACAAGAATTCAGGTTTGCAGATTGAATACATAGCTAAGATATACGTGGAAATATTTTAAAAATTCTAGTGAGAATTAAATTGTATGTATAGTCTGAAATCAATGTCATGTAGCTTATAAAATAAAAATCGAATCAAACAGATAGGCGAGTGTGATCATAATTGAGAACAAGTTACTCTAAAATCCTAAATATATGCTGAACCTATCACATACCTTCAACTGAAAGTATGTTGTATCAAAGCCTGCTCCAATTGACAATATCTGTTTCTTGGTGTGATTTTCTCCATCGCCACTCGTTTCACAGTCAAGAAACTGGTACAGAAGTTTCCGAAGAGCAGCCCAACGAGCAAAATAGCCTCAATAAAAAAACAAATAAAACAGTCTGAATAATTATCACCCATCAGTTATAATGTCAAAAACAAGAATATACCACGGTTGATAATTGGAGATCTCCTCACAGGCCTTCTAACAAAGAAATGGACGTAGTCATCTTTCATGTATCCCTTCTTAACACAGGACCTTTAAAAAAAGAAATTGCAGCATGGTTCAGCAAAGTACGCAATAAATCAGCGGTCAAACATGGAAATGACATCAGATCAATAATTACAGAGCAGTAGAACGTGTAATTTCATTTCTCGAATTGTTCTCCGTTTTCTCGACAACTAATCGACATGAAGTAAAAACAAAGCGTATCGAGGAGGAGCAAGAAGGGAAAGGTACTCACAATTTGCTAGCTGAAGCGTCGTCATTCGTCGCTTGAACTGCTGCTGTGTTGCTGTGGGAATCAGCCATCTTCGTTGTGGTTTGTAGATAGAAAAGCCACCTCGATTTGGAATAAGAATACTTATTGCGCTATTTGAGCTCCGATATTACAAGACTAGGTAGGTCTTCGAATACAAGGGAATACGAAGAAACGGCAGAAAAAAACGTAGAAACGGCAAAAGGGAAAAGAAACGGAAAAAAGAAATGCAGAAACGGCAAAAAAAAATAAGAAGAAACGGAAAAGTTATTTATGTAAATAAAAATAATAACAAATTGAAAACCATTGAAAAGCTGTCCATACAGCCCAGCGGTAGAAATTCATCAGTCTTATTAGCTGAAGTATCGCAGTTCAACCCCCTGTGAGGGCGCTTTTCATTATTTTTAGTATTACAATTTTGTCTATTGTTCTTGATAGGACCAACCAGTCTTATTAAAACCTGATCGGATCGGTCGGTTAAATCATAAACCGGTCATAAATCTGTTTAGTTAGAAAAAAAATTCAATTTGATATATTATTTATATTTTTAATATTTTTTATTTATATAACAGATATTTAAACATAAATTATCTTTAATATGTAAAAATACTATATAATTTAAAGCATAAAATTCGAATCAGTTAAACTGTAAACCGTGCAATTTACTGGTTTGACCTCCGGTCCGAGTTTATAACATTGGGACCAACACGGCCACACGCTCTAAAAACATGGAGGATGGCCTTGTTTAGTTCAATAGTTTTACCTTTCCTTTTTCAATTCCCTTTTCATTCTTCCTGTTTTTCAATTTTTTTTCTAATATGGGGAAGGAGAAAAACGGGAAACATGTTTTGTTTATAAATTTTTGGTTTCCATTTTTTTTAATATCAATATTTGATAGTAGACGATTGTGAATTAAAAAATATTAACTAAATATAAACAATTATAGTTAATGAATGGGATGACTTCAAAAACCTCCTCTCGAGGTTTTTACTTTTCTCAAAAGCACTCCTGAGATTTAAAATTTCTCAAAAACACCTCTGAAATTTTGCACCGTTATCAACATTTTCCATCCAACAGCAGTTAAATGCTGACATGGCTAAAGAGTAAAATAGTCCAATTTCACTTTTTTAACCTAAACCCTAATTTTAACCCAAACCCACACCCATTTTTTTTTTATGAACACACCGATTTACCCAATAACTTTTATACCCTAGCCTAAATACCCAAGGCTTAACCTTAAAACAGTCCCCTACCCACACGCCGGCGCCGCCACGTCACCGGGAAGTCGCTTATCATCGGAAAATCATGAATGGGCGCCGGCGATACGCGATTCCGGCGCCGATGCTTCGCATTTCCCCTTCTTTCCCTATTTTCAGTCGTCGTTTCTCCCCCCTCCCGCCATTTCTCAATCGGTGAAACCCTGAAATGCAAAATCTGTTTCAATATCGTTATTATCAAATGAAAATCTGAAAAGCAGATCCCGAAAGGGAAAATAGTCTCCAATCTAAAAACACAGTATCAAATAAGGATTTCAAACACAAGAAAAATTAATGGGGCATATAAGATTAGTGTAGAGCTGCTGGAGCTAAGCAAACAACAACCAAAATTGGGAATACAAAAGTTCAAAACCGTACATACAAACTTGTAGTTGTGGAAGCGAAATTCGCAGAAATAGAAAAAAAATCAAATGAAATTAAATAAAACGGATTAATTAATAAAGAATCTGGAGCAAAAAAACAAAATCTATACAACTCCGCACCAAACAAATTTCCAAATCATGATAGCGAAATTCCAGAAGAAAGATAGAGCAACAATAGAACTGAAAACAAGAAAAAATCGAAGGCATTTGAGCGATTAAAAACAATACAAATTAAGGATTAAATACCAGAAAAATGCCAAGACCCAAAATAATTTTCAAAACAATGTTGGGTTAAGAAATAATTCCCGGTTTGGGGTCATTTTAACCCAGATCCAAACCGAATTCAGAAAACTCGGTTTTATTTTGTACTGAAACCGAATACATAAAGTTCGGTTTCTGACACAAAATAAATAAAAAATTGAAAAAAATGAAACCGAATACATACAGAGATTTCGGTTTCTGTAATTTCACTCACAAAAGCAAATAATCACGCCCCTATTAACTCTAGTCCCATTAACAGATGTTCCATTTGCTCCTCTCGTTTTTAATAATCACCTGAAACCCATTTCAAATTCATTACCAATTTGTAAAATTGATATTTGAAGCAACAAAAATTGAATCTTTACCTTACAATCCTTTTCAAGGTCATGCCTTTTCAACCCAGAACTGTGCTTATTATCTTTGGTCTTCTCTCCTGATTGTGGGTTTTTGTAATTGCTGAGTTTTGCTTTTTTTTTTGGCGATCAAACATTTCATAATTTCTGCAAAAACAAAACCCATAAACCAGAATTTCATTTCATTAATCAGAGCTCAAATTCAGAATCCAAATAACTTAAAACCAAAGAGAATTGAACAAACCTTAGGATGTTATTAGCCTGTAAGCATGGCCAAGAAGAAGAGTGTTCGTCGGCCGGAGAATCTTGATTCTGGTAATCCGGAGAGAATTGTTGGCTTCGGCGGCGGCGGCCGCGGCGGATTTATTAGGACATGATTGGGGATTTTGGGTGTTATGATACAAAGTAAAAGAGATAAGAGCAACATAATGGCCGGGGTTAGACTTCATAACGTCGCCGGCGGTAAGAGGCCAATAGAATTTGTCAAAGTGGTCATTTGCTTTTGTCAGTGAAATTACAGAAACCGAAATCTTGTATTCAGTTTCATTTTTTTTCAATTTTTTATTTATCTTGTGCGAGAAACCAAGCTTTGTATATTCGGTTTCAATACAAAATGAGACCGAGCTTTCTGAACTCGGTTTGGACCTGAGTTAAAATGACCTCAAACCGGGAATTATTTCTTAACCCAACATTATTTTGAAATTATTTTGGATCTTAGCATTTTTCTGATTTTTAATCCTACAAATAAAGCAGATAAAAAAGGAGAAAAACACAATAAATAGAGAGAGTAGAAAATACCTGGAAAATTAATCTGAAGCATTATAATGATATCCCAAAGAAAAGGAAAAGATCGGCGAGGGGATTAAATGAAGAAAGAATATCTAGATCTGATAATAATGGTCGATAAAATGTAAAATCCGTTTCAGCCTGGTTCTTGCTTTTCTGGCGAGGGAAGAGGGGACGATTTTCCGGCCGTTTCCTTGATTTACCGGTGACTATTCGGTGGCGACGCCGGCGCCGGCAACGAAGACTTTTTCAAGAGTCAGGGTTTTAAAGTGGAATAGAATTTTGGGTTGGATGTTAGGGTACGTGGGTTAGGGTAATAAGGGATAATGAGTAAAAATATTGATTGGATTATTTTACCCTTAAATCATGTCAGCATTTAACTGTTGTTGGATGGAAAATCCTTCTTTTGATAACGGTGTCAAACCTTGATCAGAAATGTTTTTGAGAAATTTTAAACCTCAAGAGTGCTTTTGAGAAAAATAAAAACGTGAAAGGGGTTTTTTAAAGTTAACACATTATTTTATTGATCAATTGTGAATAATAGATGATAGCTTGCAAAATATAAATGTACCTTAAAAAATAATGCGTGTTTTATTAAAAAAAATTCAAGTCTGACAAATAATATGTTTAATTATGGAAAAAAACATTGTTTTACTATTGGCAAATGCTATTGTTAGAGTATTCATCTGACGTTGTACCATAATTAAGCTAACAACAAGGTTAACTCTTTATATAAATAAAAATTGATCTATCATAAACCATATAAATTTAAGTCATGTCATATTTATCTTACACTCATAATTAATTGAAAGAGTGAAATGATAAAAAAATATATATAACATCTTTTGATGATAACAAATGGAAATACGAGGAACCAAATTGTTGGAGTAATAACCATTGGATTTTGGTAGGAAATTAAATTATGTATTAGTTACGCTAACTAGATGTAATAAGCTCCGTATTCAAAGTGGAAAACTGCTTGTAATCGTTTTCTAAATAATGTTGAAATCAATCGACTATGGAAAAAGCTTTATAGTTTTTTATTAGAAATAAATTTTCAACTAAGTATATACTGAATTTCATTTTTCATTTTTCTTGGAAAAATTCCTTAGAAAACAACCTAATTTTTCAATAACTAAACAGGTCTGAGTGCCTCAAAATTCCATGTCGTTTTCTATTTACTTCTTTCTTAAGAATTGGATTAGCAGATTTAATCTTCTATTATAAAAGAAATATTTTGTTGCTGCGTTTCTTTCTTGTTTTATGGGTTTGTGAGTTCAGTCACCATCTTTGCTCGGTTTGCTAGCTCTACCCTCCTGAGAAGCGTCAAATTCAGTGCTTTTCAAAGGTTATATTGTGTCTTCAATTGAGAAGGTGAGGGAACCCTACGAATTTGAGAAATTGGAAAATCGTGTGGTATTTTCTGTGTTTTCAATTAACTCTAACGTATACTGTTTCAGATTCAAAAACTTGGACACATTTTATTACTGTATTGGGAAGTGTTTCTGAAAAAATATTTACTATCTAAATTGAGAACCAAATGCTCACTATGGGAAGCACACGTCCAATCTACACTACTAGTAGTTTATTTGGTTTCAAACTGAAAAGGGAAAATGGAAGTCATTTGTGTATTTGTCAGTCATTGGCTACTATCATTATACATGGATGTTGTATCTGCTATTATGTGCTTGGATGTGTTTAAATGCAAACAGTGGTTCTATTATGTGACTTGCCTTATATGGTTGTATTATGCACAAATTTTCAGCAAGTGTTCAAAGCTTTGATGTTCTTGGGCATATATAGTGATCATCAATTCATCATGCAAGTAAAAATGATATCATACATCAAGAATACAGTAGAATACTATGATACCATTTACATATCAAAGATAACTTAACACTCTATACCAATCTCACAACAACACTAACATAATTACAAATTTTCCGTGTTTCGTGATCGTTTTCTCAGTTTTTCTTTTATTTAGTATGATGTTAAAGCTCTCATTCAAGAACGTTTGGGGTAATCAAAATGATATGTCGAATGCCTCATGCTCCGGAGTCTGTGCATAAATCCAAAAGCATCATTGGAGCACCTTTTGACAGTCAGAATATGATGTGTGATAAGAAGTAAATTAATATACTGTTACTAAAATTAAGGAGTTAGTTAATACTTTTGAAAGTTAAGAGCTATATCTTGTTTTTATGACATTTATTTGAGAAGCAAATGACAATATAACATTTAAAATGTAAAATTTTTTATTCGATCTCATGTTTAGTTCATAATAATAAAATAAATTTTTTTTGTCCGATAATAGTGTTTTCATAAAATAATTGTTAAAAAAGTGAGATGTGTATTTTTTTTTTTATTCAATAAGTAATATTTTATTCATCTGCCGGAAAAACAATTTTTCATCGAAAAACCGAGTACCCATCTCAATGTCATACTCAAAAAGTAAACAAGTAAAGGTATGATTAATATTTAAAAAATAAATTGGTGCATAAATTAATGAAGTTCATGGTGTAAGAGATGCTATTTTATTTTAAGTAAAATGAACATTGTTCGGTTTTATATATGGGTGCATTAAACGATAATGCACCTCCTTCAATATTCATATCATATCATATCATCATATATCATATATATAATAAAAGTAAAGAAGTAATCAAAGATTATTTTGCCCTTGTACCTTTTAATAAATAATTATTCATTAAGTATAATTAAGATAAATAAAAAAGAGACAAGGACAAAAATATACACTTTTTAACCTTTATTTCCAACCGAACTTTAAAAACTTGGGCTATAACATTTCATGACCAAACTCAACCTTTCCAATCCAAATACTACGTTCCAAAAATACCAGCCCCAGCCATTCGCACAAACAGACCAAAAACCGCGTGCGCTCTCTGTCTCTCTACCTCT